>JBCFYV010004027.1:85931-165452 GCA_039000515.1 Timema cristinae | reverse complement strand
ATCAACAATGGCTGATACAATTAAGGTAAGGACGAATAAAAGAACATCAAATGTAATTTTCAGTTATTACGAGATATATCCTGATCATAAGCATGCACATTCAACATTTGAAAAATGATTTGATCAAGTCAATGCACTTGGTGGAGGATTTAAAAAGTGACCTTTGATACCCTACTGGCCAGTTTCCTAAATGAAAAACTAGTTGTTTTCAATATTGTCTCTAGTTTTAGGTTAAGCCTGTGTGTGTGTGTGTTAATTCATCACATACACATACATTGGAAAGAAGTTATTTCCACCACAAACTTGATTTGGTTGAATTTTAAATAGAGATGGTAAGTGCTCTCAATTTACTATTAAAGTATGGTATACCAGTAGATACACTTAAAACACACAACATTACTATGCAGATATTTCAATCATCTTTTGATTTCTGTCACTGTTGATTTAATTTATTTTCCATCTGCAATGACCAACATAATAAGGTAAATGAAATATATTTATAACTTGTGTTATTTCATGTGTATGTGTGGGCTGGCCTTGATTTCTTAGTATCTTTCTATCATTATTATAATTTTATATCGTACAATATATTAGCCTCCCTCATTTCCATTTACTTCAAATTTAAACTATAGTACTAATTTTAAAGTGACCTAAGCATAAGAAATTATAATAAATAAATGCCAAAAGAAAATGGTGATAAGTGTGTTACAAACAGGTAATAAAACTATCCATAAAAGTTCAAAATATGCTAAGGGATGATGATACATAAATAACACCACACAAATGCCTCTTCACATTTCTACTCTCAAACAACTAATTACTTTTAATATACTTAGGATAAAAAAAATACATTGATTACAACTGCAAAAGTTAGTTATATCAATTCATTTATTGTTTGTGGATATTACATTTTCCATTAGAAGTTTCATACTATCCTTTCAAAACAAATGTTAAAACAATGGTTTCTGATGATAAGATTGATACACAACTTTTCTGAAATACACGCTCGGTGAACCAAAACTATAAGTGTACCTTTTAGTGATCCCTGGTCATCATTATCAACTGACTGTTACCGCCTTGTGCCCTTTAAAAATTTATTAAAATTCCTCCATTTCTCTATCCTTCCACCACTCTCCTTTAATTGCTTCCATTCTTTTCCTCTCACTTACACACTTAATGTTCTTTGTTCCTCTCGTCTCTTTATTGGCCTCCCTTGTGGTATTTTTCCTATATACTTCATTTCCATAATTTTCTTTGACATCTTCTTCTCCATCTCTCATAACATGCCCATACCATTCAATCTTGCTTCCTCTACTGTCTCGTGAACTCCCTGTACCCCAATATTTCTCGGATGACTTTGTTCCTAATCTTGTTTCTCCTCATGGCAGCTAACATGCTCTTCACTAACTTCATTCTCATGGCCTCCACTTTTCTCGTCTCTTACACTCAATTTCTATGTTTCTGTTGCATGTGTGACAATGGGTACAAAATATGCTCTGTACAACACTTCCTTACACACCTATAGCACTCTCCCTGCTCTCCTGTATTCAATAGATCCTCTTTACTTCCACCTTTCGCCTCAATCATGCTTCCAATGATATTTTACGTTCTCTACTTTTCTCAGCTCTTCCCATCCAACCTTATAGCTTTACTATGCCTTATCCTCTTTCTTGTCACTTATCATCACTTCTAACTTCACAATGCTAAATTTAATTTCACACCTTTTCACTTCCTCTTCTTTCCTCCGCGAGTTTTTTCTGCCTCTTTATTCATGACCATTTTCATTACCATTGCAAATAGTAGTGGTGATCGGGCACTCTCTTTCTCATACATGCTTTCCACTCTAATTACAACTCCTTTTTCCACTTCTGCCTCCTCCATTGCTTTCCCAACTTTATTTCTATCAACGCTATCATATGCCTTCTCTACATCCATAAATACCATTACCAAGTCTTTACCATATTCATACCTTCTTTCCATCAGCTGTCGTATGGCAAAGATTAGGTATATTATAGACCTCTGTTCCCTAAATTTGTGCTCTTCCCCTCTCCACCTTCCTTTCATTTTATTTCTTAATCTCTTTTTCATTATCTTCTCATATAATTTTGTACAGTGGCACGTCAGTGTTATCACCCCATAGTATGCACACCTCTTCCTATCTCCTTTCTTGAAAATAGGGATTATAACTCCCATTTTCCAGTCTTCTAGTACTTTGTTCTCCTTTCAAATGATTCAGCATAGCCATTGTATTCTGCTTCACCTGCAGCTATTATTATTTCCACAGTCAGTTCGTCCACACCCAGTTCTTTTCCTAGTTTCATCTTCTTCTGCTATTTCTTCCTGCTCCTTTGTTTCATCCATACTTCCTTTTCTTCCTGTCGTCAACATTCTTCCTTCTTCATCCAAGATTCTAACTTATTGTCTATTCTCTCTCCTGTTTCTAACTGGGCTATTATAACACCTTCTGACTTCCTTCCACATTCTATTCCAGCATTTCCATTTTTGCATCCAATCCTTCCTGGCTTCCCATACAACTAGTTTGCTCCTTTTTCTTCTCCCTATATTTTTCCTGTTTCCTCGTTCCTATTCTTAAAATTCCTTCTGAATGTTTTATATATATATCTCCTTTGCAGCTCCCACCATACTTTGCAACTCATCCTCGGGCATTAAGCTTCTTGCTTTTCTTAGGTACATCTCTCTTTCCTCTTAATTTTTTAACCTCCCCTCCCTTATTCTTCTTTCTTGTCTTACTACCTTTCTCCTACATTCCCATCACTTTATCTCTACCACTAACAATCTGTGGTCACTTGGTATTATTACCTTGATGTTTACAGTCTTCCTTTTCATTTCTTCATCCATGAGAAAGTGGTCTATCACCGACCTTTACTACTCTTCCCAACTGTATCTAGTGATCTTATGGCTTTCCCTTTCCTTCTTATGCCAGCTGTTTGCCATGTTCATTTTATTCCTTGCACATAGCTCCAACATCCTTCTACAGTCATTTATCTCTCCCCATCTTTCTTTCCTTAACACCTCTTCAAACTATCCTCTCTTTTTTCTACTTTTTCATTAATATCCCCATTACTATCTGACACTCATTTCCCTTATGCCTTTATAGATCTTCCTTACATTTGTCCTTTTCTTCTGCTGGGCACCCCACTTGTATTCACACACCTTTTCCCCTCTATCTAGCTTTATTTATTTCCTGGTGAACAATGAATTATTGGCTGTATTCCTTATATTTTCAAAGGGAAATATTTTTTGGACAATAAAGGGTATCTGTTACATTCAAGCTATCGCAAATATCATGAATCTATAAAATGTTCTGGGTAGAAGAAAGATCCTTTCCTTAGTTTTTTCTATATTCTTAGGCCATGTGGAGGGTTTGAAACCCTTTATCCCATAACGCTATGCATAATGCTGTGTTTTACTACCTATTTGGGTTATACACTTATGTACCAATTAGGCTGATGGTTTTAAGGATTAGGAAAGTTATATTTAGAGGAAGTGTACTTGCATATGCGTGGAAAACCATTTTGAAAATATATCCTCAGTACATCTGACAGAAATTCAAACCTCAGCGAACTAATCTACTGCAAGAGTGGGACTTTAGACCATGCGGCCACCAAAGTGGGTGAAAAACAATTAAGCACTGCTTATAAATTAGGGCAAAATCTCCTTTAAATAGTTTCTAGAGGTACCTAATGTTCTTAATTTCTGGGATGGACTCTCAATGCAGTTTTAGGGCAAAACTTCCCTTTGTTCCAGAAGCTACCATTTTAACACTTATTAAAGTGTCACACTACACCAATAAAAGGATTTGCCGCTTGTGTCATATGTTTTATTACAAATGGTGTAAAAATGTTCATTTGTTTAGTTGTTTGTACTCCATCTTCCTCAATATGTCAAACTACAAATTTTGAGGTTTAAAAATTACTAAAACATACACATAGAGCAAAGATTATCAAATGACAAAATCTGTCTTTGGCATTATTAATATAATTATAAATCATTAGTATAAATTAGATGTACATGTCCATGCTTTAAACAATGCAAATAAAAATTGGACAGATTGTCAGAACAAAAGATAATGCCCACATCGGAAAAAAAAACCCATCTAGAACATGATTTATTTGAATACTTCATTTTCTAAAAAATAAAATAATAAAGATTCTGAGGACTATTAAAAATAGACAAATGGAGATCAGATTTGTCCACATAACATAAACATGCATGTCAGTCAAATGCTTATAAACATGCAGCAAATAGTAATAATTATCACAAGATAGCTTATGCTATAAAGTGATTAAATAATAACTACATCTGAATTGTGCTAATAGTTCTCTATTTTAAAACATAACAATGTAACAAAACAATAAAAGTAAACTAAAGTAAACCTAAGAAGATCAAAGACAAGCAAAAATATTATTTTGTAAGTGGGATCTTCAACATAAAATATTAATAAACATAAATTAATCTATCAAATCAACATAGCATGCATTGATTAGCACAACAAAATTGTTCATTTCTTTACTAAAAGAACACTGCAATGTACAAGATTATTACTTTATATAATGTATAATGTACACAAGATTACAACAAGTCATAGCTACCATTAAGACTACTTCGTATGCCATCTGACAGCCAAAAACAAAACACTTCAAAATAATAGTTAAGACACTTTTGTACTAACAAAATGTATACTACAGTCAACAATATTCATAATATGGACAAAAAAATATTGAAATATCAGTACATGTAATACATAATGCAGAGATAATAGAGTAATTTAAACCATGAAATTAATGCATTTGAGAAAATATATTTAAACTCATAATGTATTATTTTTATTTTCCAGCACTTTTTATAAACATCATCCTCTGCAACAAAACACAAAGATAATGAAATATAATTGTTATATTTTTAGTGGTGATAATATCCAAAATTCTGCAATGGAAAGGTGCACATTTTATGATGAAAAGAATGCAAAAACAACTATTTTTACATTTGGAATAACATATATTGAGTATCTGGTTCAGATATGTGATAACTCTAAAAATATCTGGTTTGAGTTATTTATACCATTTGATTGCAAATTTAAAGTTCTATGTAGTTCAATAATGTGTCCAGTCCTATTTTGACACAAAGATTTAGATACATTACTTTAGAATTATTAATAATTTTTGTTTTGTTCAATTAAATACAGACTAATTTCAAAATGTTACACTAATTAATAACTTATTGATTTTTATATATATATATAAAAATTAGTTATGAGGAATTTAAAAGTCTTTTTTTTTTCATGGTTAGTTAGATCCTTCAGAGAGGTAAGCAATAAATTATTTATAGCTTTAGTTTAATATTGTAGGCATTGCAAATTTTATAATGTTAAAATTATAAGAATGAACAAAAGCTAAAACAATGAAAGTAAAAAACTTATTTTTCACAGAGATAGAAACTTTAAACTTATAATAACTCAAAACAACTTTTTTGGAGTTATCTCACTTCAGAACCAGACAATCGATGTGTTCCATTTGTCAGTTAACACAGAGTGATGTATCTACTCTAGTATACAGGCTGCCCCAAAGAGGCTATCACATGAAACATGTACTGGAAGAGAAGAAACAGGCTGCTGGTAAATACTGTATGGCACAACGATTGCAAGCTGACTAAAGGAGGTGTTACAATTTGAGAGTGAATGTGAAAAAACAACACAACTTTGTTATGTATCCACTTGCAAGTTATCTGAGCAGAAGTGCATCACTTGGAGGTGGGCGTGCTGGACCGGCCGACAGGTGTAATGGAGATGGATCCATCACGTGGTAGCCCCAGTAAACCACTCATAGTGGGATGCTGGGCCAGTCGGAGGGTGTTGTGGTGGCTCATCAACTCCTTGTAAAGCTGTAAGTGTTCCGCCGTAGGGGGGAACATGGTGGGGGAAAAGGGAGATGACGCATTGGAGCCCATCATCCTTTGGCCATACAGCGCTGAGTAGTACATGGGATCCAAAAGGGGGAAGGAACGCTGGAGAGGACTTAGTGCCTGATGTTTGGGAGAGGTAGCTAGAGAACAAAGGAGAGTTACTTAAGGGGAATAAATTTGAGTTTGGGGAGGGGGCCCTGGAAGACTGCGTTGTCTGGGCTTGTTGAGGTGTCTGAAGTTGCTGGGAAGATCTTTGCTGCATTCTGTTCCTTGAGGTCTCATTTAAATTTTTACGGTTGTTCATGGTCAAAGACGAGATAGGCTTTGGAATGATTAGTTCCGTTGCAGCAGAAATGTGATTTCTTTGATGTGTACGTCTCTCACTTTCACTTCTAGATGCATTACGATTAATTAACTTAGTTGGTATAGATTTTCGTTGATGATGTTGACTTGGTGGATGTCTCTGTGTCATTGTCGGGGCCGAGGATTTTGTTACGTCTACAACAGTTATTTCTAAGTTTGAGCCTACCACAGCCTTGCCATCCATGAATGGGAAGGAAGAAAAACCATTATTCCTGACAGGATATTTGGGAGAATTTCTTAAATTGTTTGAAACTGGGTTCACAGCACTTGGCACACGACTTATACTCACCGCCGGTTTTTCTGTACCTTTAACTGTCAAGTCCAACACTTCTATATCCTTTGTTAAAACCCTAGTTGGTGGTAATAGCATAGGCCTTGCAAGATTACGTTTCCGGTAGATGGATATTGCTGGCTCTATATCATCTTTAGGATTGCCATACACCGTGCTCTCCGAGTGTGCGTAGATAGAGCATGACTGTGTGACACGTGGGGGCACCCACCTAGGGGGGTTGAGACGGGTTGTAAAGGATGGAGGTCTTAACTCAGTAGGACTGTTATTGCTTTCCAAGCTCTTGGTAGGAGAAGATGTGTCTGTGAGAGGGGAGCCTAACATGTGGTTGAGATCCGGAGTTATTGTGATGGACACTTGACTACTCACTGGCTGTGTTGTAGGCATAGCATGCTGAATCACGGACGGACGCTTGTCTGAGGTCACAGTTAACGGGCTTGTGTTTCTCGAAGGGACAAAAATTGCTGAGGAGATGGCTGTGACTTCTAAGCCACCCTCTTTTAGAATCTCTAATTTCCTTTTCTTGAACAAAGGGGTGGGAGGTTTGGGTACTTTGACAGGTGAGTCTTGATCAGAAGCCAAGTCGATGAGTTCGGGCACTGTTTTGGTTGTCGCAGGATTTTCACTTGAGGCTTCAGACTTCACCTCTGTGATACCTTCAGACACATTAGAGACCGGGATGTTTTCTTTGTCTTTAGGCCTGGTTGAGTTAGCCAAGTCTTGAGATGGAAACTTGTCTGCTG
Organism: Timema cristinae; assembly: GCA_039000515.1. NCBI lineage: Eukaryota > Metazoa > Arthropoda > Insecta > Phasmatodea > Timematidae > Timema > Timema cristinae. The sequence goes on along the minus strand of JBCFYV010004027.1, from coordinate 158,135 downwards.
CTTTAAGTCTGATACTTCGCAAAGATGACGTTATTCCCCCTTCTTTTGTTATAGTAGTCTGTAAACAAATCAAATAAACATAGTTATAACATATTTAATGATAGATGTTCACTGGCAAACACAAATAAAACACAAATTAACACAATCTAGATGTTCACCAAGGGAAAAAATTATTAAAATTCAAAAAACTTTTAGAGGAAGGTAAAAGAAAGAAAAAATAGACTACTTTTAGAAGGGGGAAACAATCTTTATCCAAAGTTCAACATTTAAAGCATCTAGTTGCTTGTTCAAATTTGAAATTTTATGTTTACAGATGTTGTATTTACTATAAATTTGTATATGCTGGAGTGAGTCAAGCCAACTTGAGAACAAAGTTGGGAAAATGAGAGGGTAGATTTAAGTTGTGCTTAAAAGGATGTTTGGATTTTGTTGTGTGTTAGTGGTCAAGTCACCAATGACAAAGCTGAGATACATTTAAATTGTTACCATATTGAAAACCAATATTTGATACTATTGCATAATTAAAAGTTTTAATTATGATTTGGGACATGATATTAGCCTAGTTTATTCGGGTCATAGTTGTCCGAGTGTTCTTGCACCGAGTTTTGTGCATTCCCCAATAACTAACCAAATCCAGACATCTCCATGACTTAAACTTGAGGTTGTCACCTCATTCTTCCCAAGCAGCTCTCAATTTAATCAGTCATTAATAAAGAACAAAGTATAGCTAATCTAATTATTTAGGACTAAAATAAAAATTATCCAGATTACTTAGCTTAAAACATAATATTCAGGGTGTAATATATAATTATATTACTAATACCACCAAAGATTTGTTAGAATTTTAAAAGGGATTATAAATGTGTAAAAACTATGTGCAAACCCATAGGATCAAGTACATCATATCCTCTAAACAAAATGGTCAACACTTGAGTTTATTTTAATTAGAAATCATGATTTTAATTTCAATCAAAACCTACCTTTGGTTCTTCTTTAACAGACGTGCTGACTGGGGGGGTAACAGTGTATGTATTTGTTGACTTAACGCTTTCCTTGCTTTCTGGTTTGTGCTTCGCACGCCTCCTTTCCTTGGTGCGATTATCTCTTATACTCAACTCGTACGGTAATAACAACCTGGAAACGGGAAAAATACACTTAAATCAGGGCTGCCAATCAATATTTTATCACCACAAAAATGTCCTATGTTTCCAGAAGAAATGTCAATTTTCCTTAAAATTGAATTGTAAAAAAACAGGTATAATGGTGTTTAGAACCGAATGATTGGACTTTGATGTGAAAAAATATATGCACTTGTTAATCAGCCTAATGTTTTGAAGAAGGGAACAGGGGTGAGGGGTAGCAACATATGTTCTAATTAGTTCCTTTTTGAATCTTTGAAAAAGTCTATGATTTAAAGCTTACATTTACATATCCAAGATTTTTGTATTTTAGTGTTTGGTGTGAAAACCAGTGTGCTTTACTTGATTTAGCAGGTATGGCAACTTGGTATGTATATACTTCACCGCCACATGACATGTTACATGCATACATCACTCTTTTGGGGGAAGGCTGCAGTGCCATGAAAATGTATATCAAATGGCTAAAAATTTCTATAAGTGTGTGAAAATTTAATATTTCAATTTTTGACTGCACTATAGCCAAATAATATTACTTAAACCGTATGAACCACTATAATAAAATGTAAAATGTTATGCAACATGTTAAAATACAAAAATATGAAACAGCACGGTAGAGTAGAAATTATTCACAGTATTTGTGGGGAGTAATAAATGGATGGTTGTACCACAGAATGTTTTTCCAATAAATCAGAAAAGGACAGCAAGTTTATATTTTTGTCAAGTTGGCGTTACAGCCTACATAAAAGTCGGTGAACCCAACAGAGATGACAAATGTAATATGTATTATATGAGTAGTGTAGACTACATACACCACGAGTGTTACACATAGTTTGGGGGATCTGATATTATTAAGGACACACAACAACTAGTCACAGTTCCAACCAAGCCTACCGTTCATAGTGTCGTCTTGTATAGGTGGCAGCACTGGTACTCCCCTGGTGGCCTCCGAGGTCATCGTAGATAGGCTTCCACATGCGGTTAGTTGTTACACTGTCGTAGCCTCCCAACTTCTGTACTTTGCTGTAGAACGCGTAAAGGTCAACTAGAAAATGCATACACACAAAGTATAATAAGACCAGGAGAATTGTGTAGCTATTTTAAATACACACTCTCACACAATGTTACTAAAGATACTTCAGGGAAGATATATTGGTTCAAAAATTGACTAAACATATCTTAACCGTCAGGTGGTGTGAAAGCATGAAATTTATCGGTGATCTCAATGTCACTATATGCCAACGAAAACCTCCAGTGCCTTCAAACCATATATACAGTAAAATACTGTGTAGGCCTAAATAACAATTCCAACCACTCCCCTATTTTGCCCCTCACATAAACAAAGGTGTCAAGCTTGACTGATATCGTTTGCAAATACAAAGGTCGAGGTTCATATCTTGGCTGGGTGTACTGAAGGTGAATTTTCCTAAATGGGTTATTATTCTCCCTCCAAGCGAATATCGGTGTATTTTCTATAAAATTCTACCTTCAGCATTCATGTGGGTAGCTTGGTCAGGCAGTGAGATGCATTGACAATAAATATTTATTTTACTATACAGATAATAAATTTGAGTTTGTAGTTAAGTAATCAGAAACTGTTTGCATAGTATAATTCTTTGTTTGCACTAAGAGGAGCAGATCAAGGCAGTCAGTGACTTGGAGTAGTGATTAATGTGGACCCAAATTTACAACAGAAGAAAACCGTACAAAACAGTTGATATAAAAATAAAATATTTAATTCAACAATATAATATATAAAGAAAAGTCCTGACTCACTGACTGACTCACTTGGACCTAGAAAGCTGAAATTTTGCACAGAGGTTCCCTTTATGTTGTAGACAAGGAATAAGGCCGGATTTTTTTAATAACAACTTAAGTAATTTTACCCTCAGTTTCCAGATTTTACAATAGGTGGCGCGCGAGTCATTTAAAAAAAAGTGATTATCCCAGGCACAAAGTAATCAGCCACAAGTATATTTATTGGTGAATAGCTGTCATTTTTGACTCACAAATATTAATATTTTGTGTTTGTGTGTGCATACATGCATAGATGTACTGGGCTCTTGGCATGGAGAGGCCTCACACTATCTAATCTAAACAGGTGAAAAGTAGAATGGTATTGCTCAAGTTTTTTGACAACACAAAACCCAAGTTGTTGCATTTAAGAGGCAGGAATCAGGTAGTTACGTAAAACTAGTTCAACATATTATTATTATTATTATTAGCACCGCGTCTTACTACCCATTCGGGTTATACGCACTTACGCTAATGTGTAATGGTAGGGTGATTGTGAGATGAAATGAAGGATCTACAGTTTAACGTGGAATCTGAACCACGGTGGAGACCTGGCATTCCCCACATTCACAAGATGTCTTGTCAGAGGAATAGTTCAACATAATATTAGCAACATTTTATGCACAAAACATATATAATGTTTATATCAGGAAGTGTGGGGTGCTTTGGTTGTACAAGTCACATGTGAGGCTCATATTTTAGAAACGTGATAGATTAACTTGTCATTTGGGGTTTGGACTGGTGTCATTTCATATCACAAAACAAAGATTTAAAATGGCAACTTGCAACTCACTCTCTTTGAAGCCAAGGTGGGGGACCCTGTCTATAGGTGTACGGCGGATCTTCATGAAACCGTGAAGTTTCACCATGAATTCCTTCTCTTCAGGGCTGACAACCAGACGGCTACTTCTTCGCAACTGCACTAGTTTACACCGCAAGCCGTTACGACCAGGAATGCCATTCTCGTAGTTGTTTTTAAACTGAACAAGATGAACATTCATATTAATTAGTTAATATTTGAGGTATGAATATTCAACTCACTTTTAGCTAGCGACATAAAAATATGCCACTTGTTGATGATGATGATGATAGCTAGTGTTGTACCCAGGGGGTGAGTGGAGCATTTTCCACCACCTTTTTTATCTGTTTGGGTCACAAATATTAGTGAAAGCTAAAAAGATGTGGAGTAAACTATAATATAGAGTATTGAAGATGTGTTGAATGCAAAGGGTAGGACAAGTTTCACATCTTACATTAAAGGTGCCCCTAAAATTCCCCACTAGGAAACTACAAAATAACAATAGCTTCTATGCATTATATGAGCCCCCCCCCCCCCCCACCTTAAGTTGATGTGTCTATGTTTGTCAGTTTGTGAGTGAGTGATGTTGATGACAAACTTGTAAGCTAGATTACAAATCAAATAATAAAATGACTCCTGATTTGGTATGAAAAAACCGAAAGTAGCAATAAGATCCTCACACACCCATAAGAACGACTTACCCTCGCTGTGGAGCAAACTGTGGACATTGATGACTCAGACTCATTGGACTCGGAACCACCAGGAGAAAGACTTCTCTTTTTCCGCTTTCTTCTAGGCCTCCCTTTTAAATTGGGAGCTGGAACAAAACAGCAATAAAATAACTATAATCAGAGTAAGTAAATTTAATAAATACGCCATCAACTAATTTGACCCACACACTCAAAACCCTGTGATGTCCAAGAAGGGTTCCTTCTATATAGTGAGCTCATAACCATCACTGTGAAAGTAACATCTTAGCGCTCTCATCCTCTGCAAGAAATAATAAGTATTTATTTCAATATTTAAAACACTCATATTAAATTATGTGACTCTGCTAAACGTTTGTCTTATACAAGAGGGTACACACAGATATAATATCAATATACAACTTACAAACTAACTTATGCCAGCACAGTTCAGTGGCAACCTTGTAACTAACAATAACACCTGATAATAAAGGCTAATAATTTGATCCTCGTCTGAAAATGAACTAAGATCCTAGAGACTGTACTCAACTAAATGCACAAAGGCATAATTTACCCGCAATGATATGAGGCTTTGACTTGGCGAGTTCAATTTGTGTGTTCAGGTGTCATTAAACAACATATATTTGAATTTTTGTGCCAAAATAAATAAGATATTGGTTCAGTAGAAACCTTTAGTTTGATTTTCTATGCACAGTAATCTCCTCATTCCTTGAATATCAGTCGTAGGCTGTGTGGGATTCACACAGGAGTTTGGTATCTTTATTTAAAATGCTTTGTTCAAATTTCAGAATACTCATGGCAAATATCCAAGAAGTGTTGATATTACTATTTGAAGAAAATAAAACTAATCTTATCTATTGAAGCATTATTTGGTTTATTTGTCCACTAATGGTTGTTATAAAAACCTGCAAGAATCCGGCCTTACATTGCGTTCCCTTCCATTCTACCTTAACATTTGTGTGTGTAGAAATAGGGAAATAATTCAGAAAAAAAGCCATTCTCAGCACACTCGAGCCGGGATTTGAACGCCGACCTCCACATTATAGGCAAACCAAACTAGACAAGCTTGATGTTTAGTCCACAAAGTTATATATTAACAAAAAGCAAACCACTTACTATCATGTTGAAGAAACCACTCCCTTTTCTTTAAGCAATATTTTTTTAAATAGTTATAATCAATGAGTCATTTAATTAATTTCCAGACCACTAGTGACATACAAGCGTGAAATAGGACAAAGTTTGAAACTATAAATAAAACATAGTGCTAGTGTCACCAACTTGCTCTTTCTATCAAAAACAAAAGGGCAAAGTCTTCCTTCCGTTATGCACCCACAAAAAAGAAAGAGCAAACTGAAATGGACAATGCAGTCAAATTTAGAACCTGAAGCGGCAACTAAAGGGAAAACAAAGGAAAAACCATACTTTTGATAATCTCAAAATCAACGCCATTGGCAGCCTAAATGGGATGGCTCTAGAAGCAATATAAAGTTTTTAAGAAACCTAATCGAGGATGTTTTGTTTACTTCTTTATTTGAGAGTGCATTCATACATGACTCAAAGTTACTATTTATATGTTTACGAAAATTTTTCAAATATACATTTCACTGGAAATCTTTCTAATAGGTCTAAGTAAATGATATCTCTTTGAAAGACCATTTGTCCGAAACAATGTTATCATATCTTGTCTTACCTCTCGCCATAAGAACTCTTGTTTCTGTTGTGAGGGAAGGAAAGGTAATAGTGAAGGAAAACTTAAATCTGTTTCAAAGATGGTTGCACAGCCATCAGTAATTACAACTCACCGAGATGGTTGCACAGCCACCAGTAATTACAACTCACCAAGATGGTTGCAAAGCCATGAGTAATTACAACTCACCGAGATGGTTGCACAGCCATCAGTAATTACAACTCACCGAGATGGTTGCACAGCCATCAGTAATTACAACTCACCGAGATGGTTGCAAAGCCACCAGTAATTACAACTCACCAAGATGGTTGCAAAGCCACCAGTAATTACAACTCACCAAGATGGTTGCACAGCCACCAGTAATTACAACTCACCGAGATGGTTGCAAAGCCACCAGTAATTACAACTCACCGAGATGGTTGCACAGCCATCAGTAATTACAACTCACCGAGATGGTTGCACAGCCATCAGTAATTACAACTCACCAAGATGGTTGCACAGCCACCAGTAATTACAACTCACCGAGATGGTTGCAAAGCCACCAGTAATTACAACTCACCGAGATGGTTGCAAAGCCACCAGTAATTACAACTCACCGAGATGGTTGCACAGCCATCAGTAATTACAACTCACCGAGATGGTTGCACAGCCATCAGTAATTACAACTCACCAAGATGGTTGCACAGCCACCAGTAATTACAACTCACCAAGATGGTTGCAAAGCCACCAGTAATTACAACTCACCGAGATGGTTGCACAGCCATCAGTAATTACAACTCACCGAGATGGTTGCACAGCCATCAGTAATTACAACTCACCAAGATGGTTGCAAAGCCACCAGTAATTACAACTCACCGAGATGGTTGCACAGCAGCTCATGCCCCTCGAGGTCCGGGTAATCGAAGGTGTCCCTGCAGAAGAGTATGCGGGTGTTCTGTCGAGGGACCGCGAACCCTCCCAGGGCCACCACCAGGGTGTTCCTCAGCCACTTGTCCGCGATACCCTCTAGCCTCTTGATGATGCCGCGGTACCGGCAGTACCGGGGGAAACTCAGCACCACCACCGTGGACCCCTGGTGCTCATGACCCCTTTCCGCCTCCACTGCGAACAACACATCAACGTCATTAGAGGAGACTTGGGATAGTGACAGTGACAGTGACAGTCCTACCACCTGACCGGGGTAATCACATTCACACTAGTGATGTAGGGATGACAGAATTTGAGAGGAAGTCGAAGCGCGTTTTCAAGGAGGTAGAGTGGGAAAACACCTCAGTATACCCGGCCGGGATACAAACCCTGACCTCCCAATGCCCAGCAGCCCAGACGAGACCAACGCCCTTGTCCGAGGGTCATGATCGTGTCGTAAGCTTTCCGATTTATATGGTTCATGTTTGGAACAACTAGAGAGATTTGGGATGTAGGCCTTCCTGGAAATTTCTGGAACCACCCGGAAAATTACAAGAAAAATTGAAAAGTTACAGAGGTATTACCAGCCTCGGTGGCGTAGTTGGCTAACGCGCTTGTCGTGTTGAGCTCGACTGCTGAGGACGGGGAGATCGAGGTTCGAATCTCGGTCGGGTGAACTGGGGGTGGTTTTTCCTAAATGGTTTTCCACTCTCCCTCCACGCAAATGCGGGTTAACTTCCTCTAATTCAACCTTCCCAATTCCCAATCCATTAGTGTAATTAGTTCTTAAAGCGTATAACCCGAACGGTTAGTAAGACGCGTTGCTAAATATTAATATTACAGAAGTATTGAAAAGTTTGGGTGGTATTTTAACAGTTATGGGAGTGTTATTTACAATTTATTGAAAACTTCTAGAAGTTTTGGGGAAAATCAAACAGTATTTGGGACTTATTTTAAAAGGTATAGAAAGTCGGGAAAAACGTTGAGTTCAGCGAAAATATTTTAACCATAATTTACTTAGTACATGGACAGTTTGAAATATCTTATTGGATATTTTAAAATCGCCCAATCTCATGCCTAGAAAATCTCAAAACTGTATATATTTTCTCAAAAGTAGTTTAACATTTTTATAAAAACATTAACAGTGAGTTATCTTCTAGTATGAAAGAATATGAATAGGTGCAATAGACGCTCGGTGTGGGTAGTATATTCGCTAGACCGCGAGAATGGGCTGTCTATAGGCCGATTACACGTAGCAGGTTGCAACTGAAGAGGCCACCACGTCAATTTCAATGTAGAAGTCCAAGCGTCAGAGGAATTTCTTCAAGACAACAGTCGTCAAGTCCAAGACGGTCTAAATGCACTTGATGTGGTCAGGAACACCACTACAAATGTCCAGCGGGAAGGGTAAAGTGTCATTTTTGTAATAAAATGGGTCACTATGCAAAGTTATGCTTTAAAAATAAGTCTTCAGTTAAACGCGTATCGCTTCAGTCCAATGACCTATTTCTAGGTGTATTATTTATTCAGGAAAATATCACAAAAATATAAATTCACTAACATGAGACATAACAGGGTTCCTACAGTATTTGTAAAAATATTCTCCCTGACTTTTCCCTGACTTTCCCTGACTATTTTCCCAAGTTCCCTGACCTTGAGAGGGAAAGGGTAATCCCTTTATAGGTTTTAAAAGCCCTCGCGTGGAATTAAATTTTTTAAGAGAATTAAAAATGTTATGTTTGCAAATTTTTTGCGGGGTAAGGGCGGGGCGCCATTTTTGGGGCCATTTGGACAAATTATCGAGTCCCAATTGCTTTTTTCCCAAGCCCCTTGGGTGTTGCTTGTAAAAGAAAGAATTCTATCTCAAAACGAAAAGGTTTTGAGATTGGTTTTAATCTCGTCGTGAGTATTGAATCACCCGGTTTAAAAACCGTTTTTGGAGTAATGCCCCCCCCAACCCGGGAAAACTTTTGGACAGGTGGATTAATTTATTTGGGTTTTGGGAAGGTTTTATAATTTTTATATTAATAATGTTTTTTCGATGGGAAAGTTATTTTCTGAATGAAAAATTTTTCTTGTCCCTTTTGGGGAAGAGATAGACCCCCCCTTTTTTGAAACTTCTAAACCCCCCACGCCCAAGGGGCCTGTCCGATATATTGGAGTTTATAAGGAAAATTAAAAGTTACTTTTAGCAGAGACCCAAAAAACCCCAGCCTAACGAAACACTTCTAAAAGTTATAAAAAATATAGGTGATAAAAATGAGGGCCCACTTTTTTTTGGGAGGTAGAAGGGAAATTCACACCCTACCAGTCAAGGAGTCGGGCCCCCAATGCAAAAGATCTAGAAATGTTTTGACATGTAAGAAACCAAAAGGGGAAGGTTTTTAAAAACCCTTATTACCCCTTTGTTCCCGAACCCTATGTCAAATATAATTTTTGAGTTTAATTTTTAAAATTTTTGTTAGACGAATGGTGGCCCCTTTTTCCCGCCAAAAATCCACCCCTTTTAGGGGTTATAAATTTTTGCCCTGTGCCCCCGTGTAATTTTTTTAATTTTTTAAATTTTCTAATGCGGATTCGTTTTTTAAAAACTCCCGTTAATACTGTTATAAAAACTTTTCGGGACCTTGGTGCTTGAATGAACCAATTAAGAGTATTGAAAAACCCAAATTAAAAATTTAGTTTAGAAAAAAAATATTTTTTTGTTTACTAGGAAAAGTTTGTTTTTTAACTTTAAGGGACATGTTTGTTTAAATGGTTTTCCCCAAAAAGCTTTTGTTTCAAAAATGAACTTCGATATATAATGTACGTTTGTTACAAAAAAATTAAATTTATATTGCCCTAAATAGATAACCAAATTTTATTGATAAACCCCCAAAGCGTCTTCCCTACCTCCCCCCCCCTTTCACACTAGGCGAGAAAGTTTCCCTCTTAAATCATTTTGGAAAAACCTTCCCTGGGGGGTTTTCAAACCCTTTTTTGGGGCCCAAAAACCCCAGTAATTGAAAAAATTTAAAACCCACTTCGGGGGGCTTTAGTTGACAAAACGCGTCGTTTGTGTTGAGCTAGCCCCCAAGGACGGGGGAGGGGCCCGGGGTTCGAATACCCGGTTGGATAAAAGGGGGTGTTTTCTTTTCCCCCTCCACGCAAATGGGGGTTCCTTACCTCAAATTTTTTAAACTTCCCAATTCTTATCGTTAAAGCGAAAATTAATATTTAAAGCTTTATCCCCCGAAGGGTTGGGCAAGAGCGGGTGAAAATATGTGGGTTTTGGTGACCCTATAAATAATATGTTCCCAGATCATCAAAATTCGTTTGATTTTCCCATTTTAGAAACAGGGTTTTGTTAATAGTAATGGGAAGGTCGGGGGTTGACCCCGCGAAGTTATTTTTTTGGTAAATTTTTAAAAAATTTTCCCCTTCCAACTCGGGAAAAATTTTAAGGGTTATTCCCTTAGAAAATTTTAAATTTTTATTCGCTTTGTTTTTTTCTTGTGTTAAATTTTTTATATATGTAAAACGAGGGGAAAAGCTCTGTGTTGTGTTTTTGAAAAACGGATTTATAATTTTTTAAATAAATTTAGGGAAAACCCTAAACAAATCCAGATAAATTCAATTTAAAGGTTTTAAAATTATAGTTTTTTCCATAAGCGTCGAGCGTATTTGAAAAGGTTTTCTTAATAGACTTTCCATTGACCTACGGGCAAATGGGGTTAATTTCCCTTTTAAAATTTTTGGTTGGGGGTTAAAATAGATGATTTTTTTTTGTGTAAAGGGAAATTTTATTATGTCAAGAAATTTTGGGTTTTCGAGCATTAAATGTTTTAAAAAAAACTTCCTTTGTTTTTTAAATGTTTTTTTGTTTTTTGATTGGCTTTTTAATATTGTTTCAGGGCCCTTCAAAATTGTATTTGATAAAACCTTATGATTTTTTTGAAAAAAGTTATTTATTTTTTTTAAAAAAAAATTTATATTTGGGCAAAAAATAAATTTGATATTTAAAAAAAAATTCAATATAAAATTCTTTTTAAAATTTATATTTTATGAATTTTTGAAAAAGTATATGTTTTTTTCATAAACATTTATTTGGAGAAATTTGAATTTCTTTGTTTTTTAAATTTTGGCAAAATGATTTTTTGTGTAAATGTTATGTATTATATCGAAAAAATACTTTTTCGAGCTTTTAAGTGTTTTTAAAAAAATAACTTTGTTGATTTTTTTAAAAGCTTTTTTTTTTGGGGTTGGGAACCATTCAAAAATAGTGATTGAAGCCCCAATAATTGTATTTGATAATATTTTTGGAATTTTTTATAAAAGTTATTTATTTTTTGTCAAAATTATTTTTTGAAAATTTAAAATTGTTTTTTAAAAAATAAATTCAATTTCCCTCATTTTTGTTTTTTCTTATTTGTGAAGTAATGAAAGGATTCCCAATTTTTTCGGCAAAAATGATGATAATTCAATTATTTTTAAAAAACAAAAAACTTCTTTTGTTTTTTAATAAGGATCAAATAAAAAAAACGTTGTTTTTTAAAAAAAATTTAAAAATCTTTTTTCTTTTTTCCCTTTTGGTACCCCTTTTACCTCTTTAGCGTTATAATTTATAAAAAATTGTTTTTGATATTGTGTGTTTGTGGTCCCAAGTTTTTAAATTGTTTTTGATTTCGTCTTATTTCCTCCCCTCAAAAATTTTGGGGGGTTGCGGGAAACCCCCGGGGAAAGAAAGCATTTGTTTGGGGATGACCTTTTCAAAACCAAAATTTATCAGGGTTTCAACCCCGGATAGTAAAATAGGCGTGGTTTCCCCCAAAATTGGTTTCCCACTTTTCCCCCAGGCAAATGGGGGGCACTACCTCAAAATTTTTAACCTTCCTCACCCCAAAACATTTTTCCATAAAATGGTAAATAGGCTTTACAACCCGAGGGGGTTTGGTAAACTTTGGTGAAAAATAAATAAATTTAACAAAAGGGAATTATAAAAGTTCCTTAATTTTTCCCCTTGGATTTTAAGGGGAAAATTATTTCCTTGGTAGGAAGTCGGGACAAGAAACAGTTTTAAACACTATAAAATAGAAAATTACATTATAGAAAATTTAACGGCTGTTCGCGTGGGTTTAAGCGCAATTCCCAAAATAGATGCAATTTATGAAAAGGGGTAAAAAACCCGGGGCTTTTCCAAACAAATGAAGCCTTGTTTCCTTTTATGGGTTTTAGGTTTAAAATTTTATGTGGACACACAAAAAAAAAGAAAACCAAAAACACCAAAGATCACTTTTAATTTATCAAATAAGTTTAAAAAAGATAGGCCTATGATTAACAACAAATTTTTATTTTTGGGAACTTTTTCATGTTTTTAAAAAAATTTTAAAAAAGGGGAGGGGGAAATTTATTTTTATAATAATTTTTTGTTACCTGAATCGATGGTCCGTGGTCAAAAGGAGTTTTGTGTTATACTAGATCCCGATGACAGATGGACTTTTTTTTCCCGTTTTGGGGGGTTAATGAAATTTTTTTTATCATCCAAGAAAAATTGGGGTACTTTATTCTATTGGTCTAATTAATAAAACGGAAAATTTGGGTTTCCCCCAGCTTTAACCAAAAAACCCTTATTTTTGTTTTTTCCCTTTATTTTTCATTTCTCGCAAAGGGGCGGGGTACACAAAAACATTAAAATAAAAGCATTCGTTTAGATGATCGGTTTTTAACATACTTTAGCAGTGCTAGCCCGCAAAAGTATAAAGGGTTTGATCTGTGGCCGCCGTCTAAATGTCACCCTTTTAATTTGGTGGAGAGAATTTTGGAAAAAAACCCCTTTGGGGTTTTAAACTTTTGGTAGTTTTTCCGGGAAAAATTGCGGGAAACCCTTTTCCTTTTAAACCCCTTTCCCAATTTTAGTCAATAATAGAGTGTACCCCGTAGGGTTTTGTGTGTTATAATTGTTAGGCGGGAGAGGTGAGTTTTTCGAACCCCCCGTAGGGGGTGTATTGTCAACCTAGTTCAAATTAAAATGGTTTTTTTCCCCCTCATTAAACGTAAGCGCGGGAAAAATTTCTATCTTCCCTTTCCCCTACCTTTTAAAATGTTTGGAAAAATTTTTACTACCCCTTTTACATACCCATTTTTAATTATAGGCTTTCAAAAAAGGGCCCTTTTGAAATATTAGTTATGAGGGGGGGTTCATGGGTTCGAATCCCAATTGAGGAGTCTGTACTGTTCTATTTAAAGGGGTTTTTCCTTTCCCCCCCCTTTCCCCCCCTCCACGAAAAGCTGGAACATTTTTGCCTTACCCCTTCCTTATCTTCCCCAAAACATTTGGCCCCTGTTGATCGGCGGTTACCTGTTAGTTTGTCAAGGGAACGATCCCAATACTTAAATTTTATTGATTTTTGGGGGGATAGCGGCCCTCTGAGGTTTTTACATTTGGGGGAGGGGCCCCCTGATTGTGCATAATAAAACCGGGGTATAAATCCCTTTTTAGTGCAAATCCCCCTAATGGAGCACGGAGGTCACCAGAAAACCCGTTCCCCGGGGGGGGTTTTGGGGAATTTTTAAAGGTGTGATATTTTTTTTTTTTGTCTGGATTGTTTTGTCGATCTCCCAAACAGCATGGGGGTTGGTTTGTCCCCGGGGGAAAAAAACCATTTCCCACATGGGGGGGAAAGGGGGAAAGGGGGGTTTTTTAAATCCAAATAGATTAAATTATTTCGCAGGGGTAAAATTGGCTAAACCCGCTACGCTAAAAGGCCTGTGGGGAGAGGATGTGTCCCAGGGCCCCCAAAACCTCAAAAGGATCCCCGACATTTTAGGGGGAATTTGCGGGATTTGTCCCCAACCCCCTTGATTGCACTTTCCCCCCAACAATAGTTAAAAAAAATTCCCACAAATAAACCCCCCGCCACCCCCAACCCCTACCCAGACATACGCCAAGGGGCCCCACAAAAATAATAATGGAAAATACATAAAAATAAAAATTTGCCCATTAGCCCCAAAAAAAAACCAAAAAACCCAATAGCGCTTTGAGGGACGTACAACATTGCAAAAATAAGGGGCCCCCTAAAACCCGGGGCCCAAAGAAAAATTTGGGGGAGAAACGTCCCAAGTCCCTATTTTATTCCCTTCAAATTGATTTTTATAAATTTTATATTTTATATATATTATATTTATATATATATATTTATAAAATTTTTATATATTTTATTAAAGCCCGGCCCTACCCTTTTGGGGTATAGTTTATCTCTTATTTTTTGTTACGTCTTTAGACTTTTGGGAGAAAAATAAAATTTGTCAAGGTTTGTGTGTATTTTTTAAATGTTTTTAAAAATTAAAAAAGTAAAAATTTAATAATTTATTTTTTTTATAGCTTTCTATTTTATTGTTGTTAATTTCCTTTTTGTATGGGGTAACCTTACTTTACGCCCTGTTTAGGGGAAAGGTAACAATAAAAGGGAATTTAAAATTATTTTAAACGAAAAGGGGAAACGTTTCGGAAAAAAAAACCCCCAGTTAAAATAAGGTGGGTATTTAAAGCTCGAACCCCAAATTTCGTGAAGTGATGGGTTTTTTCTGTCTTAGGAAACTGCACTTTGGGAAACCCGGATTTTCCCAAACTGACGAAGGTCCCCCGGGAGAAACCCCGAAATGAAAAAAAGGGGTTGGATTTTCCCCCACATGGAGGCGACCCCCATTTTTCCCGATACGCGCTTTTAATTTTTCCGACCTGCGCCCGGGGTTTCCGGTTTTTTGGTTAAAAGTCGTACGCTTGTTAAGTCTTTCGTGTTTTTTGGTTTTAAAAATTTCCAAAATATAGACCAAAAAAATGGATTGGGTAGTTTTCAAAAAAGAAAGTGTTTTTGGGGGGTGGGGGGGGGGGGGGGGGGGGGAAAAAAGAAAAAAGACGCCCCCTCCCCATTCGAGAAAACGCCCCGTTTTTTTTTAAAAAAAAGACGAAAAAAAAAAATGACCCCAAAGTTTTTTTGGACTGGTCGAGTGAAGAATACAAAAAAAGCCCTTCAATATTTTTTCGGGGTTCCGAGGTAGTCGTGTGCCCAAATGGCCCTGGTGTGATAAAATCACCGGGCCCTTCCCCTTGATAATCCGGGAAAGCCCGGGAAATGTCAGTGGGGGGTTGGAGCAGTCTCCCCTCCTGGGACACCCTTGCCCCAAAGCCTCCAGACCCCGCTCCCATGGGGCCACCTTTCCAAGGGAAAACGGTCCTTTAAGTCGTCCCCCCCGCAGCCCCCCTTCCCCTCGGGGGATGCGAGGCCCTTCGCCCTTTAAAAACACGAGCCCAAAAGTCATCTCGGGGTTTCCTGAGTGATTTAATTAAAAATTTAAGTTTAAAATTTAAAAGTCTTTTTGGGAAAGTCAGCCCAACTAACCAGAAAAGGATTTTTGAGTTCGAAAAAATAAAACTAAAATTTGCCCAACCCTAAAAAAAAAATTTTTATTTGTGTTTTTTCCCCTGATCACAAAAACAAGGGGCAATTAAAAAACCCGCATATAATGGGAGGGAATTGAATAGAAATTTTAAATTGTTCCCAAATATATTTATTGAAAGGTCGCCTTTGTTGGGTTTTCCCCCCGGAGCGGGCTTGGGGAATGGGTTTAAAAAAACCTCTTTCCCCCGGGTTCCTTTTTAAAAAACCTAGAGCCGGAAAATTCAATTCGCCTTTTTTTTCGTGGTAGGGGTGTCACGCAGGGCCCCAGAACTCGGAAAAAAAAAAGTGGAAAGTGAGTGAACCCCTAGGAAGTTTCTCGAGATTCCCGGTTAAATTTTGCTACTCACAGGTGGTTTGGGAAAACAGAGATTCTTCCCGGGGTTTTTGAAACAAAAAACTGAGTATCTTTTCAAAAGATTTTTAACGGAAACTAGAGATATCTTTCCCCAAAGATGTAACAAAAAACTAGGTTTACCCTTCAAAAGGGTTTTTAGCAGAAATTAGAGATATCATTCACGGGGGGGTTTAAAAGAAAATAGATAATCATTCCCCGGGGTTTGTAGAAGAAATTTGTTTAATATCATTCACGGGGTGTCCCCGGGAAAACTAGAGATATCATTAAAACAAGATGTAACAAAAAATTGGGAATATCATTAACAAGATGAAATAGAAAATAGAGGATATCTTTTCAAAAGATGAACAAAAACTAGAGATATTTTTAAAGGTGTAGCAAAAAACTAGAGAAAATCATTCCAGTGTGTAACAAAAAACTAGATATATAATTTAAAGGGGTTTGTAGCAGAAAATGGATATATCATTCCGGGGTTTGAAAACAGAAATAGAGATATCTTTACAAGATGTAAAAAGAAACTGAGATATCATTCAAAAAGATGAAAAGAAATGAGATATATTCAAAAGATGTAACAGAAAAATTGAGATATCTTTCACAGGGTGTAACGAAACAGAAAATTTCATACCCCCAAGGGAAAAAAATAAAAATAGGTTATTTTCCCAAAGGTTTTGTAACAGAAACTAGAGATTTTTTCCCAAAGGTGAAAACAAAAAATAGGATACCCTTTCCCCAGGTGAAAACAGAAATAGGGGATACCCCTTCCGGGGTTTGTAATAGAAATAAAAGATAAAATTAAACAGAGTGTAATGAAAAACCTAGGATGGGAATTCACAGGGTTTGTAACGGGAAACTAGAGAAAATCTTCAAAGGGTTTAAAAGAAACTAGAGAAATCATTACGGGGTTTTGTAACCCCAAACTAGAGATATCTTCACGGGTTTTAAACCCAAAAGTATTGTCAAAAGGGGAAAGGGCCAACTGCCCGGGGCGCGGGCCCTTTTGGGGAACCACCGCCCCCAATCCCATCTTAAAAAAAAAATGGGTGTGTGTATTTATCGCGCTTAAAGAATTTTTAAAATTTTTTTGGGGATCTTTAAAAAATTTTAATAATATTATAAAAAATTTTATTTCAAAAAAAAATTTAGAAAAAATAAAAAAATAAATTTTAAATTTAATTTGGGTTCTAAATATTTTAAGATTCTTAATTTAAAAATTTATTTTTTAAATTGTTTAAATTTATTTTTTAAAATTTTAAAATGAATAAAATTTTAATAAAAAAAAATTAAAAAATAAATTTTAAAGGGTTTATTCTTTTTTGAATTTTTAAAATTTTTTTTGGGGGTTATGAAAAAATGTTTGGAGTAAAATTTTAGGCTTCAAACCTGTTACTTTTTGGTTCAGGGGTTGAGCGCGCCCAATTTTAAAAATTTAAACTTTCTTTTTTCCCTTAAGGGCCCCCTAAAAAAGTTAACTTCAAAAAAAAAAATAATAATTTTTTTTAAAAAAAATCCAAAAATGCTAAAGATATATTTTGATTTTGAAACAAAATTTTTTTGGTTGTATTACTACTTTGTTTCTTTTTTTAGCCCCTTTTTGTCCCAGGGAACAATAAATTAAACCTCTTGAAATCGATTTTCCTTTCGTTTATGGGGACGTTTAAAGGGAAAAAGGAAAAATTTTTCTTTAAATAAGGTTCGCCGGACCCAAAATTTTGGGTAAAAGAGGCCCCGGGCCCAACAAGGCATAGCAAAATATTGTTGGATCAATGTTCTTTTGTTAAAAAACACAATTTTATCTAATTTTACAAATTTAAAATTAAATATTATTTCCCTAATACATTTTGTATGTTTTTTAATTATTTGGTTTAAACGGTAAAAGGGTTTATTGTTTTTCCTTTTACAAAATTTCCCTGTAAAAAACAAACTGTGACGGGGTATTACTAAAAATGAAATGCCGTATGAAAAAATTTGTAATGTTGGAGGGTTTTCCGGGGTAAGGCCTACTTTGGGTTTTTGCTGGAATGGTTAATGTCGGGTTTGCTGAGCCCGGGGTCTATGGGGCCAGCGTAAATAGTCCATGAAGTGAAACCCGGGGTGTAAAAAATTGGGGCTTTTAAAATTTCCTGGCAAAATTTTGGGAAACCCCCTTATGAGGGGAAACATCATACTCGGGAAATTTATGAAGTTCTAAAAATTCCACACTCATTTGTTTTGTTTGATTGTTTATTAGCCCGCGTCTTATCCCCATTCGGGTAAAACCCCTTACGTTTTTGGGTGTAAGGGAAGGGTAAATGGGGAGTAAACAAAAGGGGAAGGCCCTTCCCAGTTTAACGGGGAAATCCAAAACCACGCGGAGACCTGGATTCCCCCATTAAACAAGTTGTTTTGTCAGAGGTAAAGGGAAAGGGGTTTTTGGTTTAATCAGATAAATCTTTGGGGGGAACGAGGTTTTAAACCCCCGGCCCGCCGCATAGAAGTCTGACATTCCCCCTTAGACCCCCAAGGTCCCCCACACCCCATTCCTTCCCCAAAAATTTTGGGGGCCCCCTTTGTTTACCCCCGGGAGTGTAAACATTTGGGGGTTTGGGTAAAAAACATATTTTCCCCAAAAAAATTTTTTGGTTTTTCCCGGGTTTTTCCCGGGAAAATTTTTTAAATTTTTCCCAGGGGATTATTTTTTACTGTTTTAATGGGGGGATGGCCCTTTTTTTTTTTTTTGATCACATTTTTAAAAAAGTTTGTTTTTACAAAAACAAACGGTTTTTTTTATTTATTTTAAAAATTAAAATGTTATTTTATTTGGGTTTATTTTTAATTTTTTGGTTTTAGTGTTAGTTGAAAAATTAATGGGGTTTTTTAAAATATTTTTAAATTTTGCTTCCAGATTTTTGTTTTCCCTGTCTGTACCCCCCATTATTTTAATTTGGGGTAAAAGGCAGAGGGGGAAACTTAAGGGGGGAAAAACCATGTTCAATTTTCCCAAAAGAAAAGTTTTCGTTCCCAAACTCCCCCCCCCTTTTTAAAATCAGACCCCAGTCTTTGCGAGGTGATGTTAGCTGTGGGGACCATAATTGGGTTCTTTTAAATTATTTGAATTAGGAACTTAGATAAAAATAAGTTTAATTCAATGGGGCCCCTGGAAAAAATTTTTTGGGAAAAGGCGAAAAAAATTTACAGAGGGAAAGTGTTTTTAAATACCTCCCTTTAAACCTTTTAAAGGGGGAACTTTTTAAAAATTTAACCCCTAGAATCCCCGTGGCGAAACCTTTTCCCTCTAGGTTACTCACGTATTAAAGGACAGGAAAAAATTTAAAGGGACAATGTAAAAAAATTGGGCCCAAAGTTCAAATTTTATCTTTTTTGTTTTTGGGGTTAAAAAAGAGTGTTTTTAAATTGTATTCAAGCAAATTTTGGGAATTTTTATTTTTAAAATTTTTAAATTTTTTTTTTGGGGAAAAACCCCCCTAGACTTTTGGGGCTTGTTATAAAAACAATTTTCCCTAGCTAAGGGTTTACGGGTTTTTTAATTCTAAATAAATAAATTAAAACTTAATTTAAAATTATTATGTAAAAATTTAAAATTTTATAGGGGGGGGCACCCACGAGGGTTTTTTTTATAAAGAGAGTAAAAAGGGTTTTTCCCTTTAAAAAATAATTGGGAATGTTAAAAAAAAATTTTAAAAGTCGTTGAACACATTTCCCAGATTTTTTTTTAACAATTCCCCTTTACTGTATTAACTTTTTTTTTCTTTTTTTTAAAGTCTACATTTGAAAGAAAAAGGGTGATGGGTTTAAAGGATTTTCCCCAAATAAATTGCTTGTTCGGCCCATCTGACTTTTAAAATCGTTTTGCAACAAATAATGACGTGGTGAAAATACCCCAAAATTTATTTGTTAAAAATTTTGAGCGTGTTGAAAGATGTGTGCCTTTGGATTTTGAACAGTATAATACGGGGGGAAATAAATAGAGGTAAGGGATGCGAAAAAATTTGTGAGCTACAAAACCCATTTTTTTTTTATTTTTATTATTAATCTTTAACCAAAAATTTTTTCCCCAAATACCCGGGGAAAAATAAAATGAAATGAAATTTCCCGGAAACGTTATAATAAAACCGGCGGGGGCCGGGGACTCTTTTTAACAGTTGCTAAAAAACATTTTTAACCCCAAAAGTGCCATCGCAGCGCTGCCTGGGTTTTTGGGAAAGGGGCCCCTTTTTTAAAAAAAAAACTGAAAGGCTAAAAGATAATTCATGAAGCTCGCCCTTTATAACGATGTCACCCAACCCCAATTTAAAATTAAAGGGTTGGTAACGCCCTCAGTTTTACCCAAATAAAAGGGTTTCCGACGACGCAGGTCGTAAAAATTAAAGGTGAAACTTATTAAGAGTTTGGGAAAATCATTTCAAAAAAATTAGAAAAAAACCCCCCCCCCCCCCCATTAAAGGGGGTTGTTAAAGCAAAATCCCTTTAAAAGAAAAAACAATTTAGTTAAATTTTAATAAGAATAAAAACCAAAACCCCCGTAAAATTATTAATATACGGGGAATATCCCCTTTAAGTTTTTTTTAATTTTTTTCCCTTAAATTTATCGCCAAATGTTTTTAAGTTTTAAAAAAAAAAATTAAAATTAAAAACCCAAAAAAAAAATTTTATTTGAGCATGAAAGGGAAAATTTTCCCCATTTTTTTAAGAATTTGAAATACAGTTAGAAAAAATGTATTAAACTTTTAATTTACTAATTTTAAACTTTCTCAAAATTTAAAAGTATTGTGTATAAAAGCGGTCATTTTTCGATAAAAGTTTTTTAATATAAAATTAATTGACCCTAATATAATAAAAATAACATAATTATTTTTTAAACCGCAACATTTGTCTTCAATTATTTTTTTAAAGGTGCTCCTAATGTTTTTAATCCCGTAATAAAATAAGTTGAAATTTAAGTTTAAAATTTTAAAAATGTTAAAATTATTTTCAATTGTATATTTTTCAAACCCTATGAAAGGTTTTTTTTTTAAGAGTGTTTAAAAGGGAATTTATTTTTAAAATAAAATTATGGCCCCCATTTATTTTATGTGGCCTCCCAAAAATTTTTAAAAACAGTAAAATTAATTAATTTTTATCGAAATTGCAATAACCCAAAAGAAAAAAAAAAAATTAAACTGAATGTGATTTTGTGAAATTTGTGTGCATGTATTTATTTAATAGGACCCAAAAAGTGGAATAAAGAAATTTTTCCCATGAAAACACACAAGTCACGAAGAAATTTTACCGGTCCCAAATACGCTAAAAACCAAAACCCAGGGTTTTAAAAGTGAGCCCTGTCTTGAAATGGGTTTGAAGAAAGGGCCAGAAGTTTTTTACCCCCCAAAACCCGGACCTTGGGTTTGACCCAGGGAAGGGGGTGCAGGGCCCCAAAAATTAAAAAAATGTAATACGACGTTTTATTGATTTAAATATGCAAAATTATTTTGTGCCCTGCCGAACTAAATTGGCAGGTAAATCGGGTAATGGGGCCCAGTGTGTTCAATCTTTTGTTTGCGAAAACCCAAAATATAATTTATTTTAAAGTGGTTGGTGAAATTATACAAACTGCTTTAAAAACCCACTTTAAAATTTATTAACCCAAAAAAATTTATTAAATAAGTTTAAATGATCGGTGTTGTATTATTTCAATTTTAGTTCCCTTGGTTGTCATGCGTAAATGAGTTTAAAATACCTTTGATGAAAAGAAACCCTCGACCCCAAGCCCGGGGGGCGATATCAAACCAAGTTAAAAATTTTAAAGGGTTAAACATTTTTAAATTTCGGGTCGGTTAGCCGTTTGAAAAAGTAGTTTAAGTTGTTTTTTGGGGTTTGGGGGGCTAAAAGAATTGGTGGGTTTTAAAAAAAAATTTTGTTGGTTAAATATTAAAAATTTAAAAAACTCTTGGACATGGGGGAACGGCGCAAGTCTTGTCTTTTTGGTTTCCCGGTGACGGGGAGGCCGGGATAAAATTTTGGGCCGATGTTTTGGGAAATTTTTTTCAAAATGTTTATCTTCCAGGGAAAAAGCATGTAAGTTTCCCCAAAAATTCTACTACCTTTAAAAAGTTTTAAACATATTTTCAAGCCCGGGACAGGTAGTAAGACAGTTGTTTTTTCCATGGAAGTCAGTTTGTGGAATACTAAAAACCCAAAGGTTTTCCCTTTAATGCCGGGAATAAAAAAATTACATAATATTTATTTAATTTTTTTTCCTTTTATTTTTATAGGTAAATAAAAATTTGCATTTTTTCTAAAGTTTAGGGGAAAGGGCCTTTTAAAACCCTTTTATAAAAGAGCTTTAAAATCAATGTTGGTGGTCGAAAGTGGACTTATATAAATTTCAGGACGTTAAATTCAATTTTAAAAGTGTTTTTACTTTTGAAGTGAATTTTTATTTTCTTTAGAATTTTTAAATTTAAACCCTCGCTAAATGGGATTGCAAATTTCAGGGGTTAAAAAAAATATGCAAGAGTGAACTTTTGGCCCAGAGTTCGTTTAAAATTTCTTTCTCCAAGCGGATATCTTTGATTTTTAAATTTTTTTGGGGGTTTAGTTCTTCTTTAAATTTTAAACTTTTTTTGCAAATTTTTGAAAAAGGAGAAATTATATTTAATTTTTTTATTTTTTCAAAAAAATTATTTTTCCCCTTTTAAAAAGTCAAGTATGTGTCGGCGACTGTCACTTTCGTTGGATTTTTACCCAATTTTTGTAAAAAAAAGTGATTACAAAAAATGCAAATAAATTGTTGACAGCAAAAAAAAAATATGTTTGTTTTCAAAAAAGGTTTTTTCCCTCCAAAAAATACTATATATTTTCACACTTGCCACACGGGTTAGAGCTTTTTCCCCAAAATTCCCAAATTTTCCCACCCTTTAATTTTGAACCCCGTTTAACCACCCTTTGGCGTGACGTAAAAAAAAATTTGTTATGTTGTGTTTTTCCCTTTGTGGGGGCTCCCCTTGGCTCAAACTGGCCCCCCAAATTAAATGTTATTTTAAAAAAGGTATTTTTGGGAAAAATTTTGGGTGTTGGGGTACATAGGGACCCCCAAATAAAACCCAAAAACGTTTTGAAAAATATTAATTTTTTTTGGAATTTGGTGGGGGGCCCAAAAACTTGATTTTTCGTAGATAAAGGGGTCGAAACCCCCCCTTTGGACTTGTCATTTCTATTGAAAAAAAAATTGGGAGATATTTAATCAAAACTGAAATTTTTTGGGAAACGAAAATAATGTGGCTGGGAAAACCCCAAGATAAATTGCCCCTTATACTTATTAAAAACATTTTTTTTGCCCGTTTTGGTTTTAAATTTTATTTTTTAAATAAAATTAATGTCATCATTTTAGTTTTTGGGGCCCAGAAAAAAATTTTCGTTTTTGGGTCAAAAAAAGGTCAAAACTTTGTTTTAAAATTTTTCACTTTGGTTAAAATTTTCGAGTTTTTACCGGGTTTAAAAACACTTTCCCCGGTATCGAATTGCAAACCAATTTTTAATTTTAAAAATTTTTTGCCCAAATTTAAAAAATGAAAATTTTGAATATGTCTTAAATTATAGAGATAAATCAAAGCTTTTAAAAACCCATTTACCCGGGTTTTTTTTAGAGACCTCCCTTTTATTTGGGTTACTCATGGAATTAGATAATTATGGGTTTTTAAGCTAAGTAGTTTCTCTGTAAAAAAAAGCTCCCAAAATTGTTTTTAATATATTTCCCCCCCCCCCAGGAAAAAAAAATTGGGTTTTTTAAAAAACAATATTTTTAAAATTATTTTTTGGTTTTTTTTTTAAATAGTGTTGAAATTTTTTGCAAGGGACAAGTTATTTAGAAATTTCAAATTTTGGGGAAAGGGAAATTGCCCCCCTTTGTAAAGTACCCAAAAATTTATTTTCATGGGAATATAAAAAATAGCCTTTTTGTTTATAATTTTTATCAAAAAAACATAGATAAAAAATTTTAATCAAAACTCTAGACCCCGATTTTGGGGAAAACTTTTTTTTCCTTCTCTGCTTTTAGAAAATTTCCCTTTAAATTTTTGGTTTTTAGCGGGACAACAAAAAGGGAATTGAAACGGGAAAACCACTTTTTAGGGTTCGGGGAGGGGGGGGGGGGGGGGGTAAAAAAATTTCGAAATCTATCAAAATCTGGGTTTTTTAGTTTTTTTTTGCGATCAAAATTTACTTTATTTTTCGAAAGGGAAAAAAATATTTTTGCGAATAGCATTTGAAAAAATTGGTTTTTTAAAAAAATTTATATTTAAAATAAAAGTTTTTTTTACTATAAATAGATTTAAAATTTTTTGAATGATAAGTAATTTCTTTTCCAAAGAGTTTTTTAGGGGAAAATAAAAAAAAAAAAAAAAGAAGAAAATTTGAACCACCCCAAAACCCCCCAAAGTCTTTTTAAAAAAAAGATTAAAAGTGCTTTTTTTTTTGGGAAATATTGGTGAAGGTTTCAAAATAAAATTTAACCCAAAAGGGTTTTGAGCCGATTTTGATAAAAACAAAATTTTTTTCGTTTCCCCCAAAAATTTTTTGATTTTTGGGAAAACCAAATTTAAAAAAAACCCCCTCGGGGGAAACCCCTGGGGAAAACTTAGTTTACCAAGTCTTGGGCCCCTTTATTTAAAATATTTTTAAGCTTTGCCGAGGTTACGGGTTTGACGGCCCAGAGGGTGGAAATTCAAAAACCCTTTTTTCCGGGTTTTTGGGGCCCCTGAAACGCGAAATTAATAAAATGTCGAGTTCGATTTTTTTGACGACAAATATGGTTTTCCGTAAGTAGGGGAAAAAATTTGTTTGTGTGTGTGTGTGTGTGTTTTGTGTGTGTGAAACCCCCTAAAACCCGTAAGTTTTTAATTTTCCCCAAAATACCCCAAACCAGACAGCTTTGGGCCGGGGCCAGGTCGGTAGTCAGGTTCGCAGAGTGTTTTAATGAGGTTACCCCGGATTTTTTTCCCCAAAACCTCATGGGGAAAAAGGAACCCCGTACCCCTAGGCGAGTATTATTTCATAAATTTTACTTTTTGATTGGTGATAACTTTACTTTTTAAAATTCGGGGCCGGTCTAAGAAAAAGTTTGTGTGTAAAAAAACTTTTTTTTTGCCTCCCCTCCTATCGGAAAAAAAAAAATGTGGAGATACTAGATATGGCCTTTTTAAAAAACAAAACCCTTATTTAATAAAATATTTTTAGGGCAAAATTTAAATTTTTTTAAATAACTAAAAAAAAGATTTTTTATAAGTCGGCCGATGACGATCTTTTAGTTTCCCCCTTTTTTTAAACTTGAAAAATTTTGTTGACTTTGGGTTTTCTACTTTAAAGTGAGGTATAAGGTTTATTTTTCCCATTAAAAAGAATTTCAAGAACGTGTATTTTTATTAAGTTTAGTTTGGGAAATAAAAAAAAAAGTAAAAAAATGAAAATATTTTTTTTTTTTTTCCCTTTATTTAGTTTTTTAAGTCAAAAATTCATAAAAGGGGAATTTTCTCTCCCTTCACAAAAAAATTAAATCTTTTTTTTAAAAAAAAATTATCGGGTAAAAATTAAAAAATCAGGGGCCCCCAAATTGGCCCCCAGGGAAAATTTTTGAAAAAAACTTTTAAAAAAAAATTTACGAATATAAAAATGATATTTTTCCTTATGCAATTTTTAAAAAATTCGCGTAAACCACGTTCCTTAAAAGTGTATTTTGAGCGGGGGCCCGGTCGAGGTATTTTTCCCGATTCGGGGAAAGGAAAGAGATTTAATTATTTGGGATTGCGCGGCATAGATTTTATTTAAGTTCAATTAGGGTTTTTAAGTTATGCAGTTTCCAAAATGAGTTCTGAAAAAGGGGTTTTACTTTTATATATAAAATGTGTGTTTTGGGAATGTATCTGTTCAATTTTCCGGGCCCATTAGGGGGCTTTGATATTCTAATGTGGCCCTTTTTGGTAATTTTGGGGGACCACTGTTTGAATATTGTTTTTTCCAACTTTTATAGAATAAAAAGTTTTTAAATTAAATCTTTAATATTTTCAATGAGGATTATTCTTTTAATAAAAATTATTGAAAAATTTTGCCCAACCTTTTTCCTGGGGAAAAAGGGATTTTTCCTCATTTATGTTTTTATTAATTAAATTTGGAAAAAAAAAGGGTTGCCCTATTTTGGTCTAGGGGAAAGGGTGTCAGGATTTCTGTGCTGAGGGCCCCGGGGTTAAAAACCCTAGGTCCCGGGCACAGATTTATTTGTTTTCCCAAACCCCTTCCCTTCCCCTTGAAAAGACATTTGTGAATGGGGGGAAATTGCCGGGCCCCCAAACCGGGGTTTGGGGTTTCCCACATTAACTTTTAGGCCCTTCTTTTTAATCTCCAATCTCCCTTCCATTACACTTAGCGTAAGTGGTTTTAAACCGAAGGGGTTTGAAAGGGCCGCTTTTGTAAAAATAATAATTTGGAAAAAAATTTTTCCCCTCGGTTAAAAAGTTTGGGACATAGGTGTTAGGGGTTTTAAAAATTCATTAAAGCCACCCAAAACGTTTATAAGTACTTTTTGATTTTGGTTTACTTGCCCAATAAATTAGTTCTTTTAAATGGAATTCAAGGGGGGTTTCCCTTTAAAGACGAAAAACCTTCAAAAATGTTTTATTTGTTGTGAAATTCTAATGCACAAATTTTGGGAAAAAAAAAGTATTTGAAAAGGATGTAAATTTAATTTTAAAAATGGGCCCATTTTTTTCCAAATTACTTTCTTTTAAATTCCCATTTATATTTTCCAAATAAAAACAAAAAATATAAATTTTTTTGGGGCCATTTTGGCCCCCTTTGATTTTTTTTTTTGTGTATCCCGGGTTAAACCCGTCGACACCTTAGCCGACGCGGCCCTGCGTTTTAATATTTTAGAATTTATTTTTTAGTTTGGTTTTACCGAAAATTTATTTTTTCCCGATATGTTTAATGGCACTCTTTTTAAAAAAAAGTATTTTCCCCAAATTTTGAATTAAATTATTTTAATTTTGGGAAATTTTAAAAGCTTGTTTGTTCTAAAGGGCGTTTTTTTTTTTGTTTTATTATTAGCACCGGTTTTAAACTACCCGTTGGGGTTTTTATGAAATTTTCTTTTTTAAGAAGGGACGGGTGTGTCAAAAAGTGTAGCAGTGGGGCTGCTGTTTTATTCATAAAGGCTTATTTAAAGGGGTAGTTTTTCGTCCCGGTTTTTTTGACGAGAAAAATTTAAAAAAAAATTTGAAAAAAGGGAGACCACCCCATTTCAAGAAGCCTATAAAATTTTTTGTTAAATTTTTCCCAAAAATTTAAATTTTATGAAAGTGTTAGTAGATTTCGGGGGGTTTTGGGGTTTTTTGGCAGAAAAATTTTTATATTTGGCCTTACTTTTTGTTATGTTTATTATTATTTTTTATTTTATTATTATTTTTAATTTATTTTATTTTAGCACCGCGTCTTACCCCGTTGGGTTTATACCCCTTTAGTTAATGTGTAAGGGTTTAGGGTAAATTGTGAGATGAAATGAAGGCCCATCCCGTTTAAGTGGAACCCAAAAACCCGGTGGAGTTGAAAATTTGGGTTTGTAGGTTTAATCTGTTTAAAAACCAAAGGGCGGGCCCAAAAGGTAAAATATTTGAAGGCCAAACCCCAAGATAAAATTTCGGAATAAAAATTTTGGCTGTTATTTTATTTTTTTGGTCAGAACTAAAATTTTTAATTATATATTTTAAATACAAAAATTTTTAATGATTGTGGTAATATTTTTTAAAAATCCCCAATTTTTTTTGGGTTTTATTCCATGCATATTTTTGGGCCCCCCCTTTCTTTTTTCTTCCCGAATCCCTTTTAAATTTAAACAAAAAAGGGCCCCAAGCCCAGTTTTAGCTTTTAAATTATAGGGCCCCTGGGACTCCTTTATTGAAAATCTTTGGGCTTCATTTTTGCCCAAAATTGACCCCGGGTACTTTTGTGAGATACAAAATAATGTATATTGAAAAGGGTTGAAGTGTATTTAAAAAAGATTTTTTTTAAAATACATTTATAAAAAATTAAAATTTCCTTATTATAGAAATTTTTTTATTATTCGGGTTTTTAAAAAATTTAAAAATTGATTTTTACCCTCTTTGGTGGACGAGTTTGCCCCTCTTTATCAATGTTTCTGTAAATTTTTTATATTATTATTTTTTTTTAATCCCCTTTTTTGTGGGTGTTTTGGGCAAAAAATTATATATTATTTCTTTTTAAAACACTTTAAACAAGTTTTTTTAAAAAAAATCTTATTGAAAGTTTCCAAATATTTTTAGTTTTTTAATGAAACTTTTTTGGAAACCCCTCTCATATTTTAAAAAAGTCAGGTTAAAGGGTGTATTTTTTTTAAGAACTGTAGGGTAAAATATTTTTTTTAATATTTTTCATAAGGGAGAATCACGCTTTTTTTGAAAAATTTAAATTTTTATTGCGTTTTAAAACCCTTTTTTTTTTACAATATTTACCCTCTTTTTTGTATTAAAAAATTTAAATTGTGACATGCGGCTCCCTTCCCAATGGAAAGCTACCCTTCCCAAAACACCTGTTTAAAGATTTTTTTCCATTAAAAGGGTTTCCAAAAAGAAAGGGGGTGGGTTTATATTTAAACCGCTTGTGGTATTTTTTCCTTACCAGTAAATTTAACATTTTAAAGTAACAAAAAATATAAAATAGGTAAACATAAAAATTACACAAAAAAAAAACAACCCTTTAAAAATTAACCCAAAATTTTTCTTTTTAAATTATCTATCTTCTTTAGGGAAGGTGAAATTTTAAAAAAAAATCGTGTGCAACTTTAAAAGTCTTGTTTTCATTTAAAAGGGAATTTAAGAATTACATATAATCCCCCCAATTTAAATTTTGTGATAAGGGGTTGAAAGACATGTACCTTTCATTATATAA
This sequence comes from Timema cristinae, assembly GCA_039000515.1. Taxonomy (NCBI): domain Eukaryota; kingdom Metazoa; phylum Arthropoda; class Insecta; order Phasmatodea; family Timematidae; genus Timema; species Timema cristinae. Next base: position 129,386 of record JBCFYV010004027.1, on the reverse strand, counting down.
AAAAGGAAAATCTTTCCAAATCGCGGCAAGTATACAATAAACCCGAATAAATTTTTTTTAATCCCCAATCGCGATAAAAATTCAATGGCCCCTTAATTAGCGAAAATTTCGCGGGGCTTATCAAAAATAAAAAACCCCGGTATACCATTACACCTATTTTTAAATTTTTTTAGATGTGAAGCAAAGTGCTTTATGAAAAGAAAAATTTTTTGAGTAAATGTTCTTAAAAAATTGGGGGTTAAATTAAATTTCTATGGACGTAGATATTTTAGATTTATTTTTTTGTAAAACTCTTTTGTATCAAAAATTTTTTACAAAAGGGAATGTTAGGAAGGGTTTTAAAAGGTGGAACAAGTTAAAAACACTATTGGAAAAAATTTAAAAGCTTAAAAATTTAAAAGTTTTTTTTAAAAAACCCCCTAAAAAAAAGTCGGAATATTTTGCTAAAAATTTTTTTTAAAGAAAACTCTTTGAAAAATTTTAAAGGAATTATTTTAAAAAAAAATCAAATTTTCCAATAAAAAAAAATTTTTTGGATGAGAAATTGCCCAAAAATAAAAAAAACCTTTTTTTTCCCGAAATTCTTTTTTGCTGCCTTTTCCCGTGAATCCCTTTGGGAAAAACGGGAAAAAGTTTGGGTTTTTTTTTTAAAAAACAGGTAATGAGAGAGGCAAAATAAAAGTTTTTTTTCAAAAAATGGGGGTTCCTCCGCAATGATTTTTGGGTATAGTGGGGTCTGGGTGAAGAGGGAATTGAAATGTTATTTTTTAAAAATTTTTTTGGAAAGAACTTTCCCTCCCTTTAAAAAAGGTTAAAAGTTTTTAAGGGTTGGGCATTTTTGTTTTCCTGAAATCGGGCCCGTTTCCGGATTTTTTCCTGCCTAAACCGCCACGTTTCAAACCTTTTAAAATTTCCCAAAAAAATGGATTAAGCTATCCCCCTTAAACCAAATTTTTTTTTCCCCAGTCTTTTTAAATGTTTGTTGAAAAATACTTTTTTCAGTTTTTCAAATTTAAAAAGAAAAATTTAAAATTAGTAGCAAAAGAAGGTTTTTTTAAATTTTTTTATTTTGAACAAAAAAGGTTTTTTATTTATTCAATACTTGTTCCCCAAAAAGTTTTGGGAAAGTTTTTTTCACCGTTTTAAAAATTTTTTAAAATTTGTTATTGTTAGCGTTAGGCTTATTAATAAAAAAAAATTTTTTCAAATTGAAATTTGTTATTTTAAAAAAGGATAGTTTCCATTTTTGTTGAAAACTTTGGGAAACTGATTTAAAATTTTTTTTATTTATTTAAAATTTTTTAAAACTTATAATATTACCCGGGTTTTAAAAAACTTTTTATAAATTAATTAAAAAATAGTTTCTATTTTTATTAAACCGGTCTTTATACCCGTTCGGGTTAAAAGTTTTTACGCTAATGTTTTAAGGGAAAGGGACCTTGTTTAGTTAAAGGGATTTTAATTTTTCCCTTTTTTTTTCATTTTTACTTTTTTTAAGCTGTAATTTTGTATTTATTTTTAAATTTTGGGAAAGTTTAGTTATTTTTTAAGCTCATTTTGAGTAAGTACAGTTTAAAAATTTTTTAAATTTTATTCGTTTTTAAAAGTTTTTCCCCCGTAAAGGGAACCCAAAATTTGGGTTTTTTGGGGGGGTGTTTTTCTTTTTTGGTAAAAAATTAATTAAAAAAATTGTCTTTGGAAATTTTTTGGGATTTTTTTAAATTTTAAAAATAAAATAAAATTGACCCGTATGGGTTGGGGGGGGGGGGGGGGACTAAAAAAACTACCCGGGGGCCCTTAAGAGGGAAACCGGGACACAAACCCACCAACCAAGAGTATTATACTCCCATTCAAAATTTCGACTTTCTTTCATGTGTTTTTTTTAAGTCGCGGATGAATTAAAAAAATAAAGGGGTTTTTTTTCCCCCCAAATTAAATGCAGAAAATTAGTTTTAAAACAAAGCCTCAATAAATTTTAGCCTTCTTAAAGATGATTTTCCCAAATCCCTAATTTTTCCCTTTAAAAACCATACAATTTTTCCCCAAAACTGTTCACCGTGAAATATTGTAATAATTTCACTACGTGTTGATCCCAATGTCATTTTTTTTCCCAGCTTAAAGTCTTTCCCTTTGGCTGAAAACCGGGAAAAACAAAAAGTCCAGATTGATTTTAGTTAACGTGAAGTAATGTTTTTCTTTTAAATCTTTTTCCTTTTTTAAATTTTAGGTGTCTTTTCATTTCCCCATTTGGGGTTTGTATAAAATTTCCTTAGAGTTTTTTGGTTTGAAAGTTTGTAACACATTGTTTTTAAATTTTCCTAATGGTTCCTTACCCCAACCCTTTTGGGGGGCGGGAAAATGGCAATTTTTTCATTTTGTTTTCCCCTTTTTTTAAGCAGATAAATTTTCGAATTTTTAAAAAATTTGTTTTTTTTTAAAAATTTCCCGTTTCTTTGGTCATACAAAAATAGAACCCATTAATGGGCAAACTTTGGTTTTTTAAACCCCCCCAAAATTTTCATCAAAATAAACTTTTGAGTTTACCATTTTAGAAACCTTGAAGTGTTTTCCCGTTAAAAAAATAATATTTTGGGGCCCCATTTTTCCGTTTGGTCGCCCAATTTTTAAACCCAAATAAAATTTTTAGGGGAATTTTAGTAAGAAAAAATGTCCCTTCCTCAAAAGTTTTTTTTTGTAAGTTTTTCATACAGTATTGCAGAAATTTTCAAGGTGTTTAAAAGGCCCAATTTTTTTGCTTCGACTTTTTTCCCAATACAATAGTAGGCAAATCTTTACGATAAAAAATTTACTCCCCAAAATAAAAAAGATAAACCGCTGACGATTTTGGGATTTTCTTGATAAGTGAGGGCAATAGGCTGTTATTTGTAAAACCCCAAAATTCTTGGACTTTATCCCATTTTATGAAAAATGCAAAAAAAATTTTTTGGTTTTATGAATCTGATTGTGAAATTGTTTTTTTTAAGGGGGTTAAATTATTATGTTTGCGTGTAACAACTTTTTTGTAGGTCGTTTTTAACGGATAGGGTTTTTCCCCTTCACAAAATCCCCTTTTTCGATTAAGCATACGCGGGGAAAAAAAAACCCTGTATATAAAAAATTATCACGTGATGGGGATACCCAAATTTATTTTTAAAAGGCAACCCCTGTTTTTTCTTGTGCTACGGGCCCTTTTGACCAAAAAAAGGGGAAAGGGGCCCTAAATTATACTTTCAATCTTTTCCGTAAAGTATGAAAATCTCCCGATATCCTTTTTTTTAGATATTAAAAAAAACCCTTTAAAAAAACCTTTAAAATTTAACACAAAATAATATAAAAACTTTGTTTCCCAAGATTTGGGGCCGCAAAAAAGTGTTTTTTTTTTAAAAGTCCTTTTAAATGATAAGTCCCATTTGTGGGGATTGTTTGATGGGCTTTATTTGGGAGGGCGGGGACGTCCGGAATACCCAATTTTTTTGCCCCAGGGTAATTTTTAGGTTAAAAATACACCCCGCGGTTGTGTGCCCGGGTTAAAACGATGTAAATTTAAAAAAAAACCCTAAACCGGGGCCCCAAGTTGTGGCGGGGGGGGTTGTTTTCTTGCGCGTAAAGGAATATCCCCTTGGGGGGGGTTCAACCTAAAATATGGGAAAGAAAAAACAAGGGAAAATTTTCGGGAAAATTAAAGTTCCACACGCAAAAACTTCAAAAAAAGGTAGAAAATTAAAAATTAAACCCTCTCATTTGCTTTTTACTTTAAATTTTTTCACTTTTCCGATTAAACAAAAATTTGATAAATTATCAGAATTTCAAACCCAATTTCAATTGTTTTGTTTTGAATTTTTTTCCCCAAAAAAAAACAAAAATTTTTTTAAAAATTTTAATTTTTCCAAAATTTTTGTTTTGGTAATTAAATGGGTTTTTTTTAATGTTCAAAAGGAGGGGACGTGGGTTTTTTTTTTTAAATTTAAAAGGTAATGTACCAATTAAATAAAAAATTTAAAAAATTGAAGTAATTTTTTCTTTTAGATTAAAATGAATTTGATTGTAATGAAGTTATTTCCCTGCCAGCCTGGCTAAGTCCCCGGGGAAATAGTGGGTAGTCGAGCGGGGGAAAATTCTGTGAACGTTCTTGGAGGTTTTGGGCAGTGCAGAGGAGATGGGTTACGGATGTGGCTTTTCCCCGGCTTCACAGGAAAAGAATCCTAAAATTTGGACGGACCCAAGCCCCCTTTCTTCCGTTCGAAACCCCTTTTCTTTAATTGGTTTATTTTTGAAATGACGGGGTTGCAAAACTTTTTTGGGTTTAGGAGAGTTTAAACGCCATTTTTGAACAACTTGTTTATTGGCAAAGGGATTACACGCAAATTTTTCTTTTTGAAGAGGATGAACCACTGTAAAAGGAAAACCCCCTTTTTTTCCATGTTTAATTTTCCCGATTGTGGGGGAAAAAATCCGGGAAACCTTAGTCGTAGGGGGGACCTGATACTAGCAAATTTTTGTTTTATAAAATGCCCCAAAAACCACTAAAAATAAGCTTTTTATCTTTCCCGTATTTAAAAAGTGAAGAGAAAGGTTAATTGAGAGAAAATGTACCCGATTTTGGGAAAAAAAATTGGGGAAACCTATTTGGGAAAAAAATCGTCTTTTGCCCAGGGTTAAAAACCCCTTTGACCTCTACGGTTTGGGAGAGGGGGAACTAATTAAAAATGTGTTTTCAAATTACAATGGATTTTTATATAATACGTGACCAATTATATTTTGATTTGTTTCTAATGGGGGTTTGATTTAAAGACACGTCGATAAAAAAGCAGAAATTTAGTGTGTTTAATTTGTTACAAAAAATTTTAATAAATCGAAAGCTGAGGGGAAAACCCAATTAACTTGAATTGGAAGGGCCCAAGATGAAACCCCCAGATTAGTCTTTGTCGCTTCCCCTCCCCCAAACCCCCTACATGGGCCCAAAAGGGGTTTTTAAAGGGAGGGAAAGGGGAAATTAAGTTTGGGCCATGTCAAAAACCCAGCTTGTCATCTACTCAAATCCGCGGGTTTTATTATTTGGGTTTTCTGGTGACGGGGGGGTTTGGGTTCGAACCCCGGCCCAAAATGTACCGGGGGGTGATTTTCCCTGTAATTCTTCTTTCACCCTGTTTTAAAAATTGCGGGGTTTTTAAAACGGTACCCCAGATTTGAAATGTAGTAAAAAAAGGGGGCTGAGAGTGGGGGTTTTAAATAAGGTACAATTTTTATATGGGGCCCTTTAAGGAAATACAAAAGTTTAATTTATTCCGGCGGCCATTGAAAAAACCTTTAAAAAAATATTTAATATTTTTTTTTTTAAAGGTTTTGGGATAAAAAATTTTTATCAAAAGTGACGGGGGCCACAAAAGGAGGTGGGATAGTGTTTTAAACCCCATACAAAAAGGGGGTGGGTTAGTGTGATGCCCCATAAAAAGGGGGGCCAAAAAGGTAGTTTTGATACCCTTTCCAAAGGAGGCTGGGATTGGTGTTTAAACCCCCCCAAAGGAGCAAGGGATAGTGTGAGGGCCCCATACACAAGGGGAGGCTGGGAAGTGGTGATGCCCATACACAAGGAGGTGGGTTAGTGTGATGCCCAACAAAAAGGGGGGTGGGATTTTGTGATGCCCCATAAAAAGGAGGAAGGATAGGTGAAAACCAAACAAAAGGAGGCTGGGATAGTGAGAGGGACCCTCCCCAAGGGGCGGGGGTATTTGGGAAGGCCCCATACAAAGGAGAAACAAAAATTGTGTGATGACCATCCAAAAGGGGCGATTTTTCCCTGTTATAATTATTTTTAAATTACTGAAGATAAACTTGGACTGAAAAAATGTTTCTTTTTTGGCGATGTTTGGGAAAAATTTTGTTATATTTTAAAATTATTTAAAAATTTTGATTAAAATTGAAAACCCAAGTTGTTTTACGAAAAAAAAAAAATTTGAAAACAGTAAAAAAAATTGGCCGGTTTGCACCCCCACGGGACTTCCCCCACTTTTATTTAAAACTCAAAAGTATTTTTTTAAAATAAAAAAATGGTATTTTTACAGTGTAAAAAAAGGTACCCGAATATAATAAATGAAAAAAATTTTACCCTTTTGTTACTTATTATTTTGTCTGTCTTTCGGAATAGAAACCCTGTTACGGAAAAATTGAAAAATATTTTGTTCCCCAAAAAGGGGAAAAAGAAAAAAATTTTCCTGTTCAAAGGACTAAATTTAAAAAAATTGTTTTATTTGTTTTAAACTAGAAAACTAATGGTTTTAAAAGGATGTATTTAAAATAAAGGATTTTTATTTTTAACGCCCTAGGACTTTCAATGAGAAGGTTTTTTCTTTACCCAAATTGTTGCGGGGAAATTAAAAAAAATTTTGGAAAATTTTCCCTTTTTTCCCCTCAAAAAAATGTTTTTAAAAAATTAAAAAATTTCCCACCCTTGTTTACAAAGATAAGTGTTAAATAAAAACAAAAAACAAAAAAATCTTTTTAAAACGAATTTTAAAAAAATCTATTATTTTTCTTTTTTCCCCTTTCATTTAATTCCCTTTTAAATTGGGGGTTGAAAATATTTTTTTAAAAACCCCTTGGGGAAATTATAAAAACCAGATCCCAAATTTTTAAACCCAAATAGGTAAAAATAGTTTCGGCTCCCCCAAGGTACGGGGAAAGGGATGGTTGCTAAAACCCATTTTTTTGGGGTTTAAAGAGATTTAATGAAAAACGTTACTTTTATAAAAAATTTTAAGTTCAATTTTTTTTGGGACGTTTAAACCAATACTTTCTCCCCAAAGGGTATCAAGGGGGGGTAAAAACGTATAAAAATCTTTTTGGAATAAGGGAAAATGTGAATGGGAATGTTCTTTTTGTCAAGAAAAATAATATTTTTTTATCTTACCCACCCGGGGGTCTTATACCCGTTCGTTTTTTCCGGCTATGCCAAATTACACTAATGGTTTTAGGTTTTGGGGAAGGAAAAAAATTTTGGGGGGGAAATGCATCGTATTTGGTAAAAAGGGAGGGGGGGAAACCAAACCCCAGTGACCCTAGGGGTTTTAAAACTTCTATCTCCCGTCTTTGCCCATTTAAAATTTCCAAAAACGAGATTGCGCTTTTGGCCCAAAACCGGTCACTGAAAGAGATAGTAAAATAAAAATTTTGTTCTAATTTTTAAAAAAATTTTAAATTATTAAAAAGGTTTTTCTTTTATTTTCGTCTTTGAAAAAAAAGTCATCAAAATTGTTTTTTAAATATTTGATTAAAAATTTTGAACCCAATACGAATTATAATTAGTTTGGGTTTTAAAATTTTAAAAATTTTTTGGAGCAACGCTTAGGTTTTGGATAGAACCCTTGAAAAGTGGCAATATACAGATGTCCCGGGTGGAAAAAAGTTTTGGACAAAAAGGTATTTCATGATTTTGTAAGTCGTGTTTTTGCAAGGGTTTCGCTTTTGAAAACATTTCAAATTTAATTAAAAAAATTAACATTAAAAAAAAAAGTAAAATTTCACCGTGCCAAAAAAAATAAATTTTTTAAAATTTTGAAAAAGGCCTTCCCTTCATACAGCCAAAAAATTGGCGCCCTGGTGGATGTGGGGCAAACGGGGGCCCCAAAATGGGGGGGAAGGGGAAAAAGGGAAAAGGGGGAAATTACAGCCCTGGGGGGGACCCCGGTTTAAGGGGGTTTCCTCCAAAGTTCATTAACAATTTATTTTAGAACTTTAGATAATCTTCAAATAAAAAAATTTAAAGAAAGGGTTTTAAACATTTAATTTAAAAAAATAGGGAGAAGTGCCAAAAATTGGATAGGTGCATTTTTTTCACATAATGTTTTTTGTTTTCAAAAAAGGGGATTGATTTTTTTCCTTATTTGGCAAAATGATACTCGTAAAGGGCCCGCCCCTGTAAAAAAAGGTGTTCTTAAAAGTTTTTTAAAGAAAGAGTAAAATTTTTGGGTTTAAGTAAAACATGTTTTTTTTGTTTTTTTTCATTTTTTATCCCCTCGGGGGCCTTTAGTTAATTAACGCGCTGGGTTTATTGTTGAGTAAAACTGCGGGGGAAAATCTGTGGGGTGAACTGGGGAGGGTTTTTTCCCCGGTAAAGGGTTTTTCCGCGAATAGGGGTTTCCCATTTCCCTAAAAATTTTAAAACCCCCCCAAATTCCCTAGCCCCCTTTAAAAGAAATTTTCCCTATTAAGCGTAAAACCCCAAAAGGGATGTAAGAGCGGTGATAAATAAAAATTAAAAATAAAAATTTTAATAGTTCTTTCATTGTTAAAAAAAACCAACTTTTAAAGGGAAATTTTATTTTTTCGGGTTAAAATAAATGGTGCTACTCCAAGGGTGATATGGGGGTATTTTTATGAGTATAGCCCAACCCATAAATTATTTCCCCACTTCTTGGCGCAATATTTTATTTTTTTAAGGGGTAGCAATTTTGGGGTTTAAAATTTTCATCCCGCTGTTTGGGGAATAAAAGGGCCCATAGTGTGTTTTTTTACCTTGGGTGCTTTTTTTTTAAATGGTTTTTAAAAAATATATTGGGATACTTTAAATTTACTTTTAAAATTTTAAAAATAATTTGAGAGGCAAAACCCAAATTTTAGATTATCGGAATTCCGGAGGGGCCCGAATTTTGCCCTTTTAGGGATGTAGTAAAAAAAACCCCCAGGGGGGCGGGGACAATAAAGTCCCAGCCCTGTCTCCTGTCAATACGTACGAGGGTTTTCCTGTAATACTTTACAGCTGTCTTGTCCAATAGTCCCCAAAATTGCCCCTTGTAAAAAATTTCAACTGTTCCTGTAAAAAAGAAAGGGACTGTTTGTAATTTAAGTCCCAGATTGTCTCCTGTAAAAAAAAGTACAGATGTCCCGGGCCAATACGAAAGGTTTTCCCCTGTAAATACGAAACAGACTGTTCTGTCAATACCCCAAAGGCTGTCCTGTCAATGTACGGGATGTTCTGCCCAATACGTACAGGCTGTTCCTTTTCAATGTACGGACTGTCCTGCCCAATACTTTTACAGATTTTTTTCCCCTGTAAATAATTTAAGATGTCTCCTGTAATACGTACAGACTTTTCCCTGTCAAAAACGAAAGGCTGTTCTTGTCAATACTTTACAGGCTGTCTCACCGGTAAATTTCCGCAAAGCTGTCTCCCTTTGCCCAAAGAAAGACTGTCTTGTCAATACGTACGGGAATGTCCCCTGCCCAATACGTACAGGTTTTTTCCCCTGCCCAATAGTACAGACGGGTTCCTGTCAATAGTAAGTTTTCCTGTCAATACTTTACAGGCTGTCTCCTGCAAAAAGGGACGGGGACTGTTCTGTCAATAGTACGGGCTGTCTCCTTGTCTTTTCGTACAGCTGTCCCTGTAAATTACTTTCCCGACTGTCCCCTTTTAAATAAGTACAAAACTTTTCCGGTAAATAGTCAGACTGTCTTGTCAATACTTTCCCAGGCTTTTTCCCCGGGTTCAATACGTACAGACTGTTTTCCTGTAAATACGAAAAGGGCCCTGTCCCCTTTGTAAAATACGAAAAGGCTTCCCCTTGTCAATGTACAGACTGTTCCTGTCAATATTTACAGGCTGTCTCCTGTCAATAGTACGGGACTGTCCCCTGCCCAATATTTACAGACGTCCCCTGTAAAATACTTTACAAAATGCCCTTTTAAATACGTACAAAAGTCTCCTTTTAAAAAAGTACAGGCGGTCCTGTCTTTTACGTACAGACTTGTTCCGCCAATAGAAACGCCTGTTCCTGTAAATACATACGGGCCCTTTTCCCTGTAAATAGTACAGATTTTCCCCCTTTTCAATACTTTACAGCCTGTCCCTGTAAATTTAGTACAGTTGACCCCGCACTCAAATTGTCCCTTTTTTGCACCCAACTGCAGCCGTACTGTTTTTACAGTCCCCAAGGGTTTTTTGGTGGGTGATGACAGTCCCAAGCTGATTTTCTCACAGTAACTTTAGGTATATACAAAAATTTTGGTGTCAGAATGACAGTGCAAAATTACTTTTTTTTTAAAAAGTTCATAGGGGCCGGCGAAAGGGTACAAAATTTTGGGTTTCGGGTTTAGTTTTTTAAAAGCCGTAAAGGCTGTAAGCTGTGAGCTGCCCCATCAGCCCCAAAGAAGCCAGGGGGCCCTACTGTGTTATAGGTTTAAATTGCAAAAAGGGGGGTGTGTTTTTTTAACACCGGTCTTACAACCTGTTTTTTTCCTTTGTCTACACGTAAAATTTTAAAATTACGCTAATGGGTTTGGGAGGGGAAGGGTTTGGGGTTAAGTTTAAAAGGTCCCAAAAATTTTGAGTGGGGAAGATCGGAAAAAATTTTGGGGAAAAACTCCCCTGTACCCCGCAAACGGAATTTCAAACCCCCCCAATTTCCCACTTTTCAGTATATGGGGGGGAAGGGAAATTTAAAGACAAGTTTTTTTCCAAAAGTTTTGTTGATGGAGGAGAAAATGAACCATGCGCAATAAAAGGGGGCTTGGGAAATTGAAAATTTTTCGGAAAAAAACATCTTTTTTTAAGATTTATTTTATTGGGTTAAGAATATGATAATTTTACCCCGCTTTATTACTCCCTTTTCCCGGTTGTAGGTGTACACAGTAATAATATTTAATGTCTATAAATCAAGGTAAAAAATTTATTAATTAAATGGATTTTTAATTTTTTTGATTGTTTTTTTTTTTTAAAAGGGCCTTTAAAAAATTTGTATCTTTCACAAAAATTTTTTTGGGCCCTTTAAAGGTTGCCCCGATTAGCTTTCCTATGTAAACTTGTTTTTCGAGAAAAAAAAAATGGGAAATACACCCTAGTGTTTTAAAAAGGTTTGTTTTTTATATTGAATAAACTTCCGGGGGATCCTACGGACCCTTGTAGGCCCCCGGGGGGACCCCGGGCCAAAAGCCCCTTTTTTGGAAAAACATAGTTTAATACCGAAGGGGTTCTGGGCTTTTCAGTTATATTAATACGCTTTTGTTGACGAAAATTTTTGTTTCCGGGTTTGTCGCATCGAATAAGGAAAAGGCCCCCGTTTTAGGGAAATGATTACCAAAACTTATTGGGTTTTTTTTTAGAGCCCAGGGCCATGGTTTTTTGCAGAAAAGGTGTCTTTTGATTTTTGCCGGCTTTAAATAATGGTTTCTAAAAATGCGATAACTTCCTTGGTACATTGTTTTTTATCCCCACGTTTTAAAACCTTTTTTCGGTTTTTTAGCACCCCTTTTCTGAACTATTTTATTTTGTTTTAAAATTTTGGGTTTTAGCCCGGGGGTTTAAAACAGCCCATGTGCAAAAGCATAGGGGATTTTTAAAATCTGTATGTTTTTTATTTTGGGTTTGAAAGAAAGAATAGGGGGGACGGGGGTTGCCCTTGGGGAGGTGGAAGACGCATTGCACATTGTTTGTTGGTCTATTAAACATATGGAAAAATAACTTGTGTAACCCATAAGGTAAGCTTACTAGCTTTCAGGGTAAGCGAAGTGTATCTCTTTTAAAAAAACACTAAAAAATTAAAAAACTGGAAATTAAAAACAATCGTGGGTTTGGGAAAAAAAATCTCCGGTCATGGTGCTTTTAAATTTCCCTCCAATCAAATTTACACTAGGAAAAAAAAACGTCGTTTTTAAAAAAGGGCCAAACCCTCTTTCCTAGCTATTTTTTTTCTCCTTTAAAATTTTTTCAATGCGGAAAAAACCCATATATTGAAAAAAAAAATGGGTTTTCCCCAATAGTTATCAAGGAGTTTGCGCCCGAGAACGCCCAAATTTTAAAAATTGCAAATGGGTTTTTAAATTTTTGCAAAACCCCCCATCGGTTGGCATGCGGTTAAAACCTCGTAAAAATTTGGTCTATCATCGGGGAAGGGGTGGGGTTCAAAAACCCTGGAGGGTTTGTGAGGGGTCTTTTTCCCTTCAGGTTTCAAATTTCTCTCCAACAAATAGGAGTAATATTATTTTAAAAGATTTTCCCTTTTTCCTACTATTTAAAGGGTTCGTTAAATAGGGTGCCCCTTTAGTCCGAAGGGGATGAAATAGGTTTTAGCAAAGTCCCTGATGGTTTTTTTTTTTAGTACCGGTTTAAATCTGGGTTTTAAAAAATTTTTAATTAAAAAAGTTCGCTGAAATTTCCCATTTTTTTCCAGACAACATTAAAAAAAAATCAGGCCTATCTTTTTTAAAAGTTTTTCTTGGTGGTGGAAATTAAATTTGTTTTTTACATTGTTAAAATTTTTTTTGAAAAATCTTAAGTACCCAAAATCCATATTCTTATAAGTTATTTTTCCCTTTTTTTTTTTAGGTTTTTTTAATGTTAAGGGTTTTTTAATGAAGATTGTGTAGAATTCCCCGTTAGTATTTCAATTTAATTGATTTTTTCCCCAGTTTGATTTTAATTCCCTGACATCAAAAAATTCCCAAAATTTTTTAGTTTTTCCCCGTTTTTTCCCCCTTTGTTAAATCCCCAGGGTTTTAAACCCCTTTTTTTTTTAAACGCCTATGTCTTTTTAACCCGTGTTAGGGTTTTTGGAAGATTGAATTTAGAGGGGGCGGGGTACCCGATTTGTTTGGGGTTGAAAGTGGGGAAAAAAATTTAGGGAAAATTTTTTTTTTTTTTGGGAACGCACCGGGGTCAACCCCCAAAATTTCCCCCAATTTTGGTTAGTCTTTTCAAGAGGTAGGCCTTTGGACTGTGACCATGAAAGGGGGTTGAAAAATTTTTTATAAATTTATTTAGCTTTTTTTATACTAATTTGGGTCTAAAAAAAGATCTATACTTTTTTTATTATTATTATTAAAACCGCGTTTATTAAACCCCTTTGGGGTTAAAACGCCCGCATAAAACTAAAATGGGCCACTAGATAAAAACAAGAAAAATTAAAACAGAGAGGAGGGGAGGAGACGAGAGAGAGAGAGAGGAAGAAGAGACGGGAGAGAAGGGGGGTAAGCCAAAAATCCTTTTGGTTTGCGGGGAGCTACAGTTCAATTTTTTTTGGCAAGGAAAGGCCTTTTTTGAAAAGCTAGGAAAAAATACAAAAATCTACTTTTAACCCTAATTTATAAGTCAAATAAAGTTTTGGATTCTTATTTTGGGGGATAATTTTAATTTTCAATTTCCTATAAAATGATAATAATTCGGTTTATCCCTTTTAAAAAGCCACTATAAATAAGTTTTCTTATCCAAACACGCAAAAAATGTTTCGTCCCCTTTGGGACAAAATTTTTCCTCGTTTTTAAAATGTAATGTTTAACCCCCTTTCATCCCCTTTCTTTCTTTCTCTTCCCCCTTTTCGTTTTTCCAACCGAGAGATTAGCAAAAAACCCCAAATTACATTTTCAGATTAACCCCAAGTCACTTTTGACCAGGGAAAAAGGGGGGGGAATTTCAGGAGCCCCCCCCCCCCCCCCCCCTCTTTCCAGCCCTGACACAACCCCCTCTCCTTTTTAAAAACCCCTTTTGCCCTCCACCAGAAAGTGTACGAAAGCACAAAAACGATTTCGTAGCCCCACAGAAATCAAGAGAATTTTTTAACCTCATAAAAATTGCATTACCCAAATTCACCCCACACAACACAAAATTCACAAGCACGGTATAGGGGGTTAAAATTTTTGACCTCTTTTGATTGTATTAAAAAAAATTGTTTTTAAAGCTCGGTGAAAAAATTTGTTCAGAGTTTTATGGGGCCGGGGAAAGAACTGGAAAGAAGTTTATTTTTCTGAAAATTAAGTAAAAAAAAAAGATTGAGTGGTTTTTGAATGTTTGATTTTGGGGGGGAGGGAAAGGGGGGGGGGGGGGGGGGTTAAAGTTTTTCCCCGGGGTATTCGTAATGGGTGTCCTTGGGCAACCCAAAAGTAATTTGAAGTCATTGTTGAAACAAGGCGCATTGTTGGGGAAAATCGGTCTATTTTTTCCTGTTAACCCCTCCCGCTATCACAAACACGGTTTGAAAGGATTAAAACCCAAACCCTTTTCCCCTTCCCCTGTGATTTTAAAATTTTTAAAATTGTTTCCGAAACCCTTTTCTTTTTTAATTTCTATTTTTTTGGGTTTTGATTTATGTTCAGTAACCATCAAAAAAATAGGGTTTGAAAGTGTTAAGGTTGGCTCAAATTTTTGCTACTCCCCCCAAATATTATGTAATAGGTCTGGTAGTTCCTCCAATTTAACCCTTTACATTTTTAAACCCCAACCGTATGGGAAAAAATTTCTGGAAAAATTCCCCCTTTATTTTAAAAAGGGAAAATATTATCTTTTGAAAAGGGGGGGCCCCAAAAACGTTTGGGGTGGGTTATTTCCCCAACCCGGGGGTAGGGGGGGACCGGCGGCAGACGCATTTCGCCAAAAAAAGTTTTTAGGGTTTTTTTTAAAACTTTTTACTAATTTAAACGTGTTGAAAAAAACTATTTTTATTTTGTTATTTTCAATTTTGTTGTTTTTAAGTAAGTCACCCCTTTTCCCAAATTTTCTTTGGTTCATTCATGGTCGTTTTTTAAAATTAACCAACCCTAAAAAAGGGCCAAAAAATTAAATTACGTGTTTTTGCTTTTAATTTTTTCTGTGCATGTATTTGGATGTTAATTGGTTCCGGGAAAGGTTAGGAGGGTTTATTTTGTAATTTTGGGAAATCACCCTTAATTTAGAATTCCCGTTGATGATGTGCTTTAAAAGTTTATTTTCTTTTCCCAAAATTTTTTAGTTATTTTCCTTTTTGCCCCCAAATTTAAAAGGATTGACCTTTTTTTCATTCTTTCATGCAAACAAATGGCCCTGAAAAGGGATAAGTATCCCGGGGAAAGGTTTTAATTATATTTTAGTTATTATTCCCCCCTAAAAAAATAATTTGAAACAATTTGTCTGAATTAGTTTTGTTTTTTCCCGATTCGGGGTTTTTTTAAGCGTTAAAATGTTTTGGAAAAAAAACAAAAAACGTTTTATATAAAAAAGGGCCCATTCCCCCAAAACCTTTTTAAATTTTCACCTTTTTTCCCCAAAAAAAATGAAAGTGCCCCAAAAAAAAAGTGAAAAGTTGAAAGTTTTTTGTTGGGAATTTTGGGCCAAAGGCACTGTTTAACAGGAAAAGGGTTTTTGAGTAATTTCCACCCTTAAAAGGTACAAATTTTTTGTGGGAAAAGGGTTTTTAGGGCCCCTTTTTGAATCTTGGGGGGCCAAAAGGAAATTTTTGAGTTTTGGTTTTGGAGATAGAAAGGGGGGAAAGCCCTTTTTAAATTTTTTTAAAACCCCAGTTTTAAAAAAAGTTTAAATCACGAGTTTTTAAAAAAAAGTGGGAAAATTTTTATCTGTGGTAGTTTTTTTTTGACGTTGGTATCCTTGTGTTATTTACGTTGTTTTCAACACTTTGTTTTTAGCGTACAAATTTGTAAGGCCGTATAGGTGGTCACGGCGAGTAAAAAAACAAGTCGTCAAATGTGGCTTGCCGAAACGGAGGGTTTGTAGCCAAAGTTTAACCTTTAGTATGGGTCGTCCTGCCCCGGGGCATTCTTCACGTTTTTTTTTAAAAGGGAGTTATGATGGACGTGGGGCATTGGGTTTTCTAAAACCAAGTTTTTCCAGGGTTTGATTTCCGTGAGGTGTTTATTTTTCAATTTTTAGAATATTTTTTAGGCGAGTAAATTCTCACTAAAAAAAATATATTTCCTTTGGCCCTTTTTTATTTTTAAAAAGGAATAATTTAATTTTCATGTGGTTTTTTTAAAACCCTTTAAAAACGACCTATTGCTTTAAATTGACTCCAAAACCTATTTGAGCTAGTTCTACCCAAATTCTCTCATTTACTTTTTTATCTTGGGGTAGGCTTTCCGTCCCTCTCCATTCAATTATCCTTTCGTTGGCTTTGTTTTCCAAACCACATTTACACCCATCCCCCTTTTCTTAAATAGTTTATCCGTCACCCCATTAAACCCCATCTCTATCTTTTAGTTGTTTATCCCGGGCTATCTATTACATCTTCCCTTTGTTGAGTTTGTTTATCAGTCCAAATTATTACACCTTATTCTTTAAATCCCAAACTAAATTTTTTCCTTCATCTTCATCTAGGTTTTCCAAATTTTCATTTCTATTGGGTTTGCCCGTTTAATTTTTCCCCGAACAAGGTTCTGAATTCCCCTTCGGGGCACGTCCTCCACCGCAATTCGAAACTTTATTATCCCAAAAAATGTCTTGTGATGAGTGGAGGGTTTTGTAATTCATTTATAACCCCCCATAGCAGTAGGCCCCTTCCCCTCTTTGGGCCAAATATTTTTTCCCAAGGGCCTTGTTTTGACATCCCCAATTTTTTTTCGTAATTTAAAAGGGAAGCTTTCCCGTTTCACCTCTTTTAAATTTAGGGAAAAAGGGATAGCAAGTGTTTTTACAGTTTTTATAGAATTGGGAAAATTTTTGGCCAAAAATAATATAATTTTCTCCAGTTTGCAACATTGAGTTTTGTTTTTTGCCCCTGCTCAATCAAAAAGATCTTGAATAAACTGTCAAGGGGGGTCCGTTTTTTTGGCAAAAAATTTTAAAATAAAGAAAAAGTTTTGACAAAATTCCAGGACCCCTTGACAGATAAAAAGATCTGTTGATATTAGAATGTTTCTGGAAAAACTAAAACCTATGTTTGCTACTGGAAAAATATTGATTTTTTTTGGCAAAAAAATTAAATTTTTAAAAACTGTTAAAATTACTTTGCGTCCCCTTTTGGCCCCCCTTAAGGGAACGCCCGGTTTTAAAAATTTTTGTTCGTATATTTGAGTTTTTCATTCCCCGACAGGGAGGGGGAGTTGTTAAAAAAACTTTTTCCGGGCAAGTAATAACTTGATTTCCCGAAATATCTTTTTTCCCAAATTTTTTTTTTAGTAAGTTTTTGTTTTGTTTAAAAATTTTTCCTTAAAAATTTAAACTCACTAACCCGTCAAATCATTGGGTGTGGGGTTTTAATAAAATTTAAAAATTTAAAAATTCCTCGTATTGATTCGCTTTTGTTTCATCTCCACAAAAATATAATTTTAAAAGGGGGTTTTTTACAATTTAAAAAATTCCCTTTATGTATTTTTAAAATAAAAACAAATTTTAAAGAGCCGGGTTTTGGTATTTTGTTGCTTTTAATTTATTTTAATATGTTGTATTTTAAAAAGGGTCCCTTTAATTTTATTGTCCATTGGCTGTCATTTTTTTTACTCCTTTTTGTGTTTTAAATTTTTTTTCGTTTTGTTTTATTCATTGTTTGAAAAACCCTTATTAGGGTGGTGGAAAAGAGTGTACCCCACATAGCACTGTTCCCTTTAACCCTTTGGGGGGGTGAAGAAAATCAAAACTCCCAAATTTTTTCGCCTCGTCATATCCTTTTGGATCATTTAATCGGGCCCAAATTTTGGCACATGTTTAACCCCTTTCGTCCTTTTGCTTGAGTTTTAAGCCAAATGAAAAAATCAAACCCCCTTTTCTTGGACCCGTTTCACAACAACCTTTTACTTTCTTTGCGGGCATGAAAAAAAATTTGACACACTTGTCCCTTTCTTGGGCCGTTTTCTTTTATCAAAATTTTGGGGGGGGGTTTCTATGCGACATGAAAAATCTTTCACACTCCTCTTAACCCGTTTTCGTCATCCGCTTGGGTTTATGCGAATGGAAAACATCCAAAACACTTGTCTTGACCCGGGTTTTGTCTCAAATTTTGCTATGCGAAAATGAAAAACATCCCACCCCATTGTCTTGTTGAACCCCTGTCAAACATCAGCTTGCTTTCCCATGCGACCCTGAAAACATCTTTCACATCTCTTAACCTTTTTCATCATTTAGTTGACGTTTTATGCAACATGAAAAAAAACAACCCCAAATTGTTTGACCCGGGTTTTTTCCTCAAATTGAGTGCTAGCGACATTTAAAACATCGAACAAAGTCTTGCTTGACCGTTCATCCCCTCGCTTGAAGGGACTATCCCACCCGAAAAAATTACAAACCCTCTTAACCCGGGGTCATCTAGTTGATTTTATGCGACATGGGAAAAAATTTAAAAACACTTGTCTTGCCGTGTCTTTAATTTAAAAGACGTGGTATTTCGAAAATAAAACATTGAGAGGGCACCAGGGAAAAGTTGTACTTTAAAGGGATTTGGAGATTTTTTTTTAAAAATTTTTTTTTTTTGTAACTAAAATTTAAAATGCACTTTTGAATATGATTATATCATCGACGAAAAAGTCAAAGAAAAAAAACGAAAGGGTCTACAAATTTGGGGGGGGAAAAAGTTTTTCCCCATACCTTTTAGGGTTTTTACTTCCCCAATCAGGGGGATGGCCGAATTTTCCCTCCAAGGACGTTGTGATACGAAGTTATGTCAAGAAAAAAACCCGTCAAAAATAGGGGGTTTGAACCAAATATCGGGTTCCCTTTAGGCGAGTAAATTTTTTCCTCAAAAAAACCCAAGGTAAATGGATGGGGGAATTTAACCCCCTCAAGATTTTGTAAAACTTAAAATTTAAAAAAATTTTAAAAAATTTATGAAGGGAAACAGAGTCTCTTTTGTTTTAAGGGTTTGGTGTGGGTACATGAATAAACTAATTTTTTAGCCACTCCGTATGTAACTTTTAATTTATGATAGAAGTAAAAATTTTATAAAATATTAGGGTTGTTTTATTCCCCCTCCTTGGTTGATTTTCTTCTCAAAGAAAGGGAGTTTTTAAAGAGTACAAAAAAGAAATTTGCCCAGTTTGAATTAAATTTTATTCTTAAAAAATTTTCGTGGCCCGGCCCCCAAAAAAAGGCAAATATTTTATTCAGTTAAAACAAATCGGGTTTTTAAACCCCCCACCCCCAAAAAACCCCAAAAATTTAAAAAATTATTTTAAAAAAGGTTTTTTAATTTAAAAGAAAGTTTGTTATTCCCCCTATGGGTTTCCCCCCGAAACCCCTTTTTCCCCCCAAAACAAAAAACCCCCCCCCACTTTTTTTTCCAAATTTGTCCCCCAAAGGGCCGTTTGGGCGCGCCGTTTTTCTCCCCCCAAAAGGAAATTTTTTGGAAAAGTTAAAAAAAAAAAAATTCCGGGAACCGACCTCCCCACCACAAAAAGCCCAATAAAAAGTAATCGTTCCCCCCCCTTCCCTGGAATTAAAAACCAGCCCCTCCAATTAAACAATTTAAGAATTTTCCCCTCAACCTTTAACAAGGTTTTTACAAATCCCAAAACCCAATGGAAAAGGCCTTCCCAAACCAATTTATATGCCCCAAAAAATTTTTTAATAAAACCCTTACCTTTCAAGTTGAAAATTCGACTTTTAAAAAGGGAAAAATCCAAAAAGATTTTTAATTCAATCCCCAATAATAAAATAAAAATGAAACCCCTTGTTCAAGAAAAAAAAAGGTTTTCAAAAAAAGGCCAAAAAAAATGGGCCTTTTAAATCGTTTTCCTAACAACTTATTTTTTAGGGCTAACTTTAGGGACCCCCAAATTTTGTTCAGAAAAATAGTTTTTAAAAAAAATTAAAAGGTATTTTTTTCTATTTTTTTAAAATAAATAAAAATTTTAAAATTTTAAAAAAAATAAGAAAAATTAAAATTTTCTAGTAGCCCAAAATATTTAAATTAAAATTTTTAATTTAAAAAAATTAAAAAGCCTCCCCTTTTGGGGTTTTTTTGGTTGCAAGGGTTTTTGGAAATTTTTTCCCCCCAAAATTTTTTACTTTTCCTACCGATGGGTTTTAAAAAAAGGGTTAACATTTTGGCCCCCGAAAACTTAAAGCTAAAAGCCAATAGGAAAACATTTTTCTTATAATCACCCCCTTTAAAAGACAGCCCCCTCCGACCCCCCCCCCAACCCAAACCCCCCCAACCCCAAATTTTAAAAAAACAAACCCCAAAAGGGGGAAATAAAAATTTTTAATTAAACCCTATCAAACCCAAAAAAAAAACCCTTTTTTTACTTTAAACCCTCTTTAAAAGGGTAAACCCCGAATAAATATTTAAAAACATTTTTACACAAACACCAAAACTTTTTAAAAACAAAAATAGGGGGGAGCAACCCCTCCCCTTACACCCCCTTTTCCCCCCAGCCCTCTTACTTTTTTCCCCCAAACCCACCCAAAATTTGTTTAATGAAAAAACAAAAAAAAATTACTTTTAAACCCGGAAACAACCCTCTTCCGAACATCCCAACCCCAAAAATTTTAAAAGGCATTTCCCCAAAGCAAGTTTTATTTAAAAAAAAAAAAAGCCCAAAAAAAATAGAACAATTCAAACCCTAAAATTTTTTCTTCGCCTGGAAACTTTCCCATTTCCTCTTTCTTCAAAATTTTAGTTTTTACTTCACCTTTTTCAGGAAAACCCATTCCCTTTTTTTAACCCCTTAAAAACCCCTTTTCCTCCCTTTTTCCCCCCCATCCCCCCCAACACCCTTAAATTTTTCCCCCCCTCCCCCTTAATAACCCCCAAAAACCTTTTATTCAAAACCCCCCTTTGTTTTTCAAGTCCCAAAAAAAAAAATTTAACCCTTGGAAAGGGCACTTCGTTTTATCAAAAAATTTATCCCCCTTTAAAATCCCAAGTTTTTATGAATTCCTAAATCCAAAACGGGATTAATTTTTTGAAAGTAAACATTTTAATTTTTCATCCAAATTTTTAAATTATTTTGGAAATTTTAAAGTGAAAATTTTGACCCGAAAAAATTTTCAGCGCAACGATGATCAAAGAAAAGTTAAATTTTTTAAGAATTTTAACCCCCCTTTCCCCAGCGTTTAAAAAAAAACACTTTGAAAAAAAGGGAACTCCAAATTTTTCCCTTTAAAATAAATTTTTCCGGCCATAACCCCAAACAATTTTTTTTAAATTCCCCCCTTATTCCCCCCATTAATCCTCCCCAAAAAACCCCTTTCCCAAAAAATTTTTTCACTTTACCCCCAAATCAATAAAATTTAAACTTTTTTTAAGGTTTTTGGACCCAAATTCCCAAAACTACTAACAAAATAAATTCCCCCCCTTCCCAAAACCAAAATTTAATTTGGGAATCAAAAAATTAATCCTTTTCTTTTCAATTCGTTCACCCCTTTTAAAAAAAAACTTTCCCCCCCAAAATTAAATTATTCAAACCTTCCCAAAAAAACCCCCAAAATGTTTTTAAAATTTAAACCCGGGTTTCCCTCTCTTCCAAAAACCCAAAATTTTTGGGAAGACACCCCCCCTAAAATGTTCCTTCCTCACCCCCCAACCCTTTCCCCCCAAAATTTCATATTTATTCCAAAAAGGGGCCCCCCCCCCTTTAAAACCCCTAAATTATCCCCCCCCCCCAAACCCCCCCTAAATAAATTTTTAATAAAATTCCAATTCCCATTTCCCCCCCCAAAAAAATCAAAACCCTTTAAAAAAAAATCCCCAAAAACCCCAAAAATTTAAAAACACAAAATTTACCAAACAAAAAAAAAACCCCTTCAACCCCTCAACCCCCTTATAAACAAAAATAACCCAAAAAAAACCCCCCCTCCCCCCATTTTCCTTATATTAAAAGATACATTTTAAAATTAATTCTTTTTTCTTTTCTTTCTAATTTTTTTTTAACCAATTTTTTAATTTTATAATTTTCCCTTTAAAATTTAAAACCCCTCTTTAAAAAACCCCCCCCATTTTTAAAAAAAATACCATTTTTTTTATAACTTTCCCAAAAAATCCCACAAAAAAAACCTTTTCCAAATCCCCCCAAAAATTAAACACCCCTTAAAAACCCTTTTTCCTCCACCCTTCATTTTTAAAAATTTTTAAAAT
This sequence comes from Timema cristinae, assembly GCA_039000515.1. Classification (NCBI taxonomy): domain Eukaryota; kingdom Metazoa; phylum Arthropoda; class Insecta; order Phasmatodea; family Timematidae; genus Timema; species Timema cristinae. The sequence continues at coordinate 107,622 of JBCFYV010004027.1, read as the reverse complement.
TTACTCCCCCCCCAACCCCTTTTTCCCCAAAACCCCAAAAATTTACCAATTCCTTAATTAAAATTAATATTAAAAATTATTTTTCCTGCTTTAAATAAAACCCATTTTTTTTCCAAAATTTTTTTTCCCCCAAATTAAAAAAAACTTTTCCCCCCCTTCCAAAACCCCAAAAAAATTTTTTACCCCTTCAAAAATTTTACAAATTTTAAAAAATAAAATTTTTTTCATAACAAACCCAAAAAATTTTAAATTTTTCAACAAAAAAATTATCACTAATTTAAAAATAACCCCCCCCCAAAAAAATTAAAACCCAACCATTTACCCCAAAAAAAAAACCCATAAAAAAACAAACAACAAAATTCCCAAAAAATTTTAACCCAAAAATTTTTCCCCCAAAAATAAAATTTTTAATATTTTTTAAAAAATTTTCCAAACCCTTTAAACACTAATTTTAAAATTTAAAACCTTTAAATCCCTTCCCCCCTTAACCTTTCCCAAAAAAATTTCTCCAAAATTTCTCCCCAAATCCAAGGAAAAATTAAAAAAACATTTTCCCCCAAAAAAAACAAGGGGTATTTAAAAATTTTTAAAAATAATCATCTTCTAACCCCCCGTAAAAAATTTAAGTTTAAAAAAAAAATTTTTTTTAAAATCATTCCCAAAAAATTTTTTTTAAAAAACCCCCAAAAAAAAATTTTAAAACAACCCCCCCAAAATTTTTCAAACCCCCCCCAATTTTCTCCACCCAAAATTCCCAAAATTTAAACGATTTTTAAAAATTTTTTCCAAAAATAAAATCGGAACCCCAATTACTCCCCCAAAAACCCCCCCTTAAATTTTTCCTTAAAATTCCCCCATTTCCCCAAAGGGGGAAAATTTAAAAACCTAAAAAAATTAAAAAAAAACCCCTTTTTAAAAAACCCCCCCAAAAATACCAAAAACCCCCAAAAAAATTTTAAACCCCCCATTTCCCAAACCAAAAACCCCTCACCCAAAAACCCCCTTTTCCCCCCAAAAAAATGGAAAATTTTCCAACAAGGGAAAAATTTTTTACTTTTTCCTTTGGTTCTTTCGGCCCCCGAAAACACCCCAAAAACCCCAAAATAAACTTCCCCATTTTCCCCAAAATTTTAATTATAAAATTTTTTATACAAAAAAACTTTTTGTTTTAATTAAAAATTTAAACCCTTTGACGATTCGGGGTTTTCCCCAAAAATTTTTAAAAATAAAAAACAAAAATTCCCGAAAAATTTAACCCTTTGTAAAGTATCCTTTTCCCCTAAAAAATTTTACCCCCAAACCCCAAAAATTTTTTTTTTAAAAAACCCCCTAACCCTAAAAGAATTTTAATTTTTAAAAAAGGGTCCGATTCCCAGGAAAACTTTTTTTACCTTTTGACAAAGAACCAAGTTAATTTTTTAAAGGGGGGAAATTTAAATTCGGAAAAAATTCTGGGGGAAACTTATTAACTTATTATTTTTAAATTCTAAATACCAAATTTTTTCCCTTTGGGAAAAATTTTTTTTAGAAACCTTGGGGACACAGAAAAACGCCTTGGGGAACCCCTTTTTTATTTTAAAAGGGTAACCCCCCTTTTTAAAATTAGAATTAATTTTTTTGGGCCATTTTTCCGAAAATTTTTTATATATTATTTTTGGTCCAAACGCCATAATTTTTTGGGTAAAAGGGCCCAAAATTTTGCCCAATTTCTCTTAACCCCGTTTGGTTTTATCTGCCCCCCGGAAAAAAATGGGGGAAAAGGGGGGGGTGGGGGAAATGGAAAAGTAAACGGATTTTAAAAACCGTGGTTGTTAGGGGTTTTTTACAGCAAGAATTTTAAGTTGATAAAGTCCTTTTTTCCACGGACCAAAAATTCCTCCTTTTTTTTATTGTCTTTCCCCTTTTTGGTTCCTTCTTTTTCCCGAAAAACTCTTTATCCCTGGGTTTTTTTTCCCCGAGGGGGTTTTATTTTTTTAATTTGTTTGAACCACCATTTTTTAAATTTAACCAATTTCCGTTTTTTTTAATGTTTGTGGGTTGGTTAAATGGCCCCAAAGGAATGGAAATTATTTTTTTGGGGTTTTTAAAAATTTTTTTCATTTTGGAAAACCAAATTTTGTATTTAAAATTTAATTAAAAAATTTTTCTAATAAAAACATGTTAGGGCCTTTTTTTAAATAAATTAAAAGATTTAACGGGTTTTTTTTGTTTTTTTGTTAAAGTTGGGGGTGGTTTTAAACAGGTTTTAAGGGGGAATCCAGGCCCGGGGTGGGGGATTGGGGGCCTTTTCAAAATTTCCCAAAATTTAAGGGGTTAAAATTTTTTCAAAGATAACCAATCCGTTTTTTAAATTTTTTGACCGCCACCAATTTGCTTTTTTAACCTTTTGGGGTCTTTTTTTACCAACGCCCTATCTAATTTTTAAATCCAAAATTTTTAATAGGGACTGCTGCACTCCAAAAATTTCTCTTGAATTTTGAAAAATATTTGGCTGGACCTTTAAGGTACCCAACTAAATTTTGAATTTTAAAAGTCATTTTCATTGTTTAAATAGTTTTTGGGATTAAAAATCATGTTTCAGAACTTTTTTTTAGATAAAAGGGGTTAAAAAACCCCCGGGGTCAAAGGGGAACTTTGTTTTTGGCGAAACTATTCCTAATAAACCTTGGGGTTTTTAAAATTAAAAGGCCCCAGTAATTTCAATTAAAAAAAATTTAATTTAAAACCTTTTAACCCAAAAAAGGAAAACTTGTTTGAAAATTTTTAAATTTTTTTTTAAAGATACATCGCCCCCTTGGCGGGTTTTTTTGGATTTGTTTTTTTAAGAATTAAAATTTTGGGGCCCGAAAAAAGGTCCCTCATTTTTTTTTCAAAGGGGGGGGCCGGGAAAACCCGGGGGGCCCCTTTTTTCTTGCCAAATTTTTTAAAAAAAATACCCAAATTTTTCGGGAATGAAACTAAACTTTTGTTCACCCGAAAGTTTTTTCCAAACTCCGGGAATTTTTATTTTTAATTTAAAATTCCTGCGAAACCCCTTTTGGTTCTTTTCCAAAAAACCCTTCCTTTTTCTAATTTTTTTTCCTTGGTTTTTCCCTTTTTTATAATTTTTATTTTTTTTATTAAGGTTTTAAATTAAAAAGAAAACTTGTTGAACAAAATTTAAACCCTTAAAAAAATAAATTTTTTCACTTTCCAAAAAAACTTAGCGCTTTTTTTCCCCATTTCCATTTTAATAAACAGGGGTTTTAGGGCTAAATTAAAAACCCCTTGGGGTTTTGTTTTTGCATTCTGGAAAACGGGGGGAACGGGGCAAATTTTTCCCCCTTTTTAAATATGTCCCTTTCCCACCCCCCAAAAGGGGCCTAAAGCAGTTTAAAAACAGAATTTGCAAAAAAACAAAAAAATTGTTATTTTTCTCAAGTGTAAAGAAAAAAAATTTTTTTAAGTTTGGGAAGGGAAAAGGGTTTTTTTGGGCTTAATTTAGAAAACAAAAGGAAAAATTTCTTGGGGTTTTTGTTTAAAATTATTTTTTAGTTTTTTTTTAAATTTTTTTAAATTTTAGAATTTTTGAAATTTCCAGGGTTTTCATTTTTGGCTTTTTTTCAAAAAAGGGGGAAAGCCCGGTTTTTTAACAAAAATTTTGGGCTTTTAAGGTTAATTTGAAATTTTTCCGCCCAAACCTTTTTTAAAAAAAAAATTTTTAAATTTTTAAATTTTTTTATTAGAAAGGCCCAACTAATTTTTATGCCCTTGCTTTGGTGTATGGGTTTTTAATTTTCTGGCCCAATTTTCCCTTGGGCCGAACCACTTGGGGGCGGGTTCGCATTTCGCACTTAAAAAAATTTTTGAAAGAGGGTTTTTTTGTTGGGTTGAAAAAAAACCAAAAAATTTATAAAACTTTTTTTAAAAATTTTTTCGGTATTTTGTAATTGGTTTTAATTTTTAATTTTTTAAAAATTTAAAATGAAAGGTTTGTTTGAAAAGTTAAAAAATTTTTAATCAAATTTTTCATTTAAAAACAAACCCAAACACCCGACCGGTTTTTTCCCCACGCTCCCCCTACCCAAAAAAAAGAATTTTTGGGGGTTTTAACTAAAATTTCCAAGCGCTTTAAAAAACTACTGTTCGGGAAAAAGAACCCCCGTTATTTTCTTAAGTTTTCCCCAAACAGGTTTTGAAACCAAGTTTTTTAAAAATTGGGGCCCCAAATTTTTAAACTAAACTAAGATAAGCTTTTTAATATAATTTTTATTCTTTTTTTGTTTTTTTAAAAGAATTTAAAAGAAAAAAATTTTTTTAAATTTATTTTTTGCCTAAGGGAAAGTTTTTTTCTTAAATTTAAAAAAAAGAATTTAAAAAAAGTTTTTTTTTTCTTAAAATTTTCCCCCCTTCAAAATTTTTTTTACCCAAAATTTTTTTAATTTTTAAATTTTTTGTTTTGTAAACCCTTTTTAAATGGCCAGAAAATTTTGCCCCTTTTTTTGGGGGGTTTTTCAAAATAAAAATGGGGTCCAAATGTGGTTTTTTCCCCTTTATAAAAGGGTTTTCGGGAAAAAAGGGGCAACCCAATTTATTCTCCCTAAAAATTTGTTCGTTTACCCAAAATTTTCCAACAATTTTTTTTTTATTATTTTTAAATTTTTAAAGCTTTAAAAAAAGTTGGGGAAAACGCCCTTAAAAGTAATGTTTTTAATTTTTTGGGTAAAATTGTTAACCCCCTTTTAAAAAACCAAAAATCTGGGGGAAACCGAAAAACAATTTAAAAAGGGTTAAAAACCCCTTGGCGGTAAATTGAAATTAAAAAGATACTTGTCTTTTTGAAAAATAGTTAAATTTTAAAAATCTCATTTCAAAAAAAAGAAAAAATTAAATTGATAGATCTGAACTACCCAAATTTTCAAAAAATTGCAATAGAAAAGGTTTCAAACGTTTTCCTATGGGGTTGAAAGAAAAGAAAAGGGGGTTTAAAAAAAAATTTTTTAAATACTTTATTTTCCCCAAACCCGTCCCTTTAAAATATTTTTTTCCCTTTTTTAAAAGTTTTTTCCCCCCCCGAAAAAAGGTTTTGGAAAATATTTTTAAAATTCCCCCTCGATAATTGAAAAGGAAAAACGACATTTTTGGAAAAAGAAAAAGGAAAATTTTAAAAAATTTTGGTTTTTTTCTAATTAAAATTTTTTAAAAATTAAAATTAATTAAAAAATTTTTAAATTTTTTAAAAAAATTTTTTAATGAAAATTTAAAAAAAAATAACCCCCAAAAAAAAAAATTAAAAATAAAATTAATTTTTTAATTTTAATAATTAAAAAAATTTTTTTTCTCTGGGTTGGTTTTGGGAAAAGGTTTTTTTAATTTTTTTCTTTAAAGGGGGAACCATTTTTTTTTTTTTAAAAGTTTGGTTACCCCAAGTTGAACTTTTTTTCCCCCCCCTTAAAATTTAAAAAGGAAAAAATTTAAAAAACCCCCTTTTTCAAATTAAATTTTTTTCCAAATTATTTTGGTTTTTAAAGCAAAATTACTTTTAAACTCCTTTGATTTTTAACAAAAAAAAACCTTAAGGGGAAATTTTTTAAGGTTGGCCGTCCAAAAAGTTAAAAAAAAAACCAAGGGGCAAAAAAAAAAAAAAAATTTTTTTTTTTAAAATAAAATTTAAAAAAACAAAAACAAAAACCCTTTAAAAAAGGGATCCAATTTCATTTTTTACCTTTACTTTTTGAAAAAATTTTAAAATTAAAATTTTGTTGGGGCATTAAAAAAAAATTTAAAAAAAATTAAAAAAAAAAAATTTTTTTAATTTTTTGAGGGGGAATTAAAAAATAAAAAAAATAATAATAAAATATAATAATAAATAAATTTAAAAATAATTAAAATAACCAAAAAGGGGTTAGTTTAAAAATTGTACCAAATTTCAAACCTCAGTTTGGAATACTGGCCCAGATTTACCATGAACTGAAAAATGTTTAAAAACAAGTACAATTTATTTTTAATTTTTTTTTTAATGTCCTTTTTAAAAATTCGTGGGGCGTTTTAAAGGGAAATTTTGTTGGGATTTTTCTTGTGAAAATAAATATATTATGGTTAGGGTTTTTAAGAGCAATCAAAAAAAATAATAAGTAATGAAAAGTAGAAAGTGGGAAAAAGATTTTTTTTTCCATTACAAAAAACCATGTTTTTTTTTTTTTCGGGTGATTTACTACCCGTTTGGACTGTCGCCCTTTGAATTAAAAGCTTAAAGAGGTTGAAAAGAGAAAGGTTTGAAATTTTGAGGCTTTGTATCCCACATTTGATGGAGGGGGGAGTGGGGAAACCCTTTAAGAAAAATCCTTTCCCGTATTAGAAACAAAGATTCCCCCTCACCCGGGAAACTTAAAACAATTAGTTGACGTTTAGTTCCTGTCCCCCCCAATGCTGAGTAAAGTATAGTCAAGTTTCCCTTTGTTTCTCTTAAAAATTCTAATTTAAAAGGGATATTTTAATACAAAAAACCCGAGAACCCGTTTAAAAATGGTGCTTCAAATATAGGAGGGTTAATATTTTTCTATAAAAATTTATTATTTGTTGGAAAATAAAGGGATCTTTGTTTCATGCTATTAAGGTGAATTTAAAAATTAATTTTTCGCGTTTTTATATAAACAAGGGGGGTCAAACAGCGTAGGAAAAAAATAACTTGAAAGGGGGAAAGGCGATCAGAACTTTTTAGGCCTTTAAACTTTTTGCTCCCAAAAAATGATTCTAAATATTTTAAATTTAAAAAAATTTTTTTATAAAAAATTTTGGCTGAAGAATTAGAGTTTAGTTAACGTAACAATAAAAATTTTAGGCTTTAACCCCTTTCACCAGGGATTTATTGTTGGGGGTTAGGACATTTAAAATTTATCCCTGGGTGGGGGGTTTTCCTCGAGCCCCCTGTCCCTAGAATTGACCTAGGGTTCAGAACCCCTTTTGCCCTCGGAATTTTACCAAATTTAAAAAGGAAAGTTTTATTCAAAAATGCAATGATAAAATTTATTGGAGAATGAGGGAAAATTTTCGGGAAATGGTTTAAAGGGGGAAATGGTGCCCAATTAAAAAAAAGGTATGAGTGTGCGAATTAAATAGGGAGGGGAGGGTGCGGTAAAAAATGTGCAAATGAAAGAGGGCATAAGTAAATTGAGAGTGAGGGTTACAAAGAGTGTGTGAAATTTTTCCCAGTGTGAGCGCACACAAATTTTACGCACATTCCCGGTAAAGGGAGAAATTATGGAACCCTAAAACGATAAGAAAGAAAAAGACAGTTACGGTTAGTTTGGAATCGCTTTTTCGTCGAGGGGAAATCAAAAACGGAAAAAAAGAGAATAAAAAAAGGCAAGCAAAGAGGGGAAAAGCGCACAATTTAAAAATAATAATAATAATAATAATAATAATAATAATAAAAATTTAAAAATAATAATAAAAACAAAATAAAAATAAAAATTTAAAAAATAATAAAAAATAATTTTAAAAAAAAGGATAATAAAAAAATTTAACCTAGATTAAAAATATTTGTTTTTCCCGTTTTTATTTTTTTATTTTAATTTTTTAAAAAATAATTTTACTTTTTGTTCAGTTAGGGCCCACAAAAAGAATGGAACGGGATCTCTTTATCGTTTTTTATCGTTCTTACTTTTCTACCCAACCCAATTTTCTAAGAGAAGGAATAAAAAAAAATTTGCTACAGGACGCGTAAAAACTGAAAAAATTTAAATTTTTGATTTTTTGTTTGTTTAAAAAATTTTTTTTGAGACGGATTTTGGAAAAAATTTGGATAGCACCCCAACAATTTGTTAAGTAAATTAAAAAGCTTTGGTAAATATTTTGAAATTGTTGTACCCCGCAGAAAAATCACCTAAGTTTAACTTTTTCATGGCCCGAGTCAAGAGGCCGTTCTTTAAAAACATTTTCATTTTTTTTAGAAGGAGCGCGGGGTTTAAAATTTTTTACGGTTTTTTTTTTGAAGGGGGGGGGCGGGATTAGAATCCATTTATTTATTATCTTTTTGGAGACAAAATCTAAAAAATAAAAAAAGAAGAAAATTTTAAAAAAAATTATTATAAAATGCCCCTTATTTTTCCCTTTACTTATTACAATCGAAGAATTTAAAAAACTTATTTTTTCGTAATTTATAATTATTTTCGTCTAAAAATAATTAATGATAACATAATTTTAATTTAACCCAATTGTAGAAAATTTCGTAAGATGAGGGGGAAAAAGGGGGGGAAAGGGGGTAAAAATCTTAAGATTTTTCCCTTTTTCGGGGCTAGGGGTTGGGAAACAAAAAACCCTGAAAATTTTTAAGGGAAAGGCCCCCGATTTGTAGTGGGGTTCCCGGGGGCCCGTGCAGCTTTTGGGTTTAATTTTTGTTGCGACTACCTACACCCCAAGACTTAAAAAAAAAAAACTTTGGACCGTGTTTTTTTTTAACCCTTTTGAACCTTGTTTAAATTTGGGTCCTACCCAAAAAACCCATCATCGAAAAATTTAAATATATATATTCCTATTTTCCTTAATTTTTTGTTGTTACGGAAAAAGATTTATGTGTTTTTTATTAAAAGTTCTGGCCAAAACCTACAAATTTTAACTATTTTTTAAAAATTTTTTTTTTAGTTTTAAATTTGTAGTGAAAAAAATTTTGGAGGGCTTTAGGAAAATATTTTAAGGTAAAATTTGGTTTTTTTGGGGGAAAAATTTTACCCCGGGGAAAAAGCCCCCTTTCCAAAAAAAATGGGGGAAAATGCGCCCCGCATGAAACATCAAATTTTTGGTGGGGGAAAAGTGCGCCCCCACGGGCTTGTCTGTCTCAACCCAAAAAATGTTAACAAGGTCAGTGGGGACTTTTTCAATTTTCCTCACGACCTTACCATTTTCAGCGGCGTGGATCGGTTCATCGCAAACCTTTTTTGGGTTGGGGGGGGTATTTCAAATCGATCATCGCACATAATGAGGGTTTTAGGGGGGTAAAGTAAAAAGATTTGGGTGGGTTTTTGTTTAAACTTTGATGTGAAGTTTTAAATTGAAGTTTTCCCAAAATAATTAAAGACGACCTTTTACTAAATTTTTTTAAATTTTTGGTTAGACTCCCAAAACTTTTTTAGGTCCTTTTTGCGTACTTTTTTTGTTTGTGTGTAAAAACAGTGTGGGGGGCCCCTTTCCCCACCTTTTGGTTTTTGGTTTATTCATGCGAAGGGCCCAGTTTTTCCGGGGCAATTGCCTAATCCCGGGAAAAAAAAGTTTTTTTTAGTGATTTTACACCATTTTTCTTTTTTTTAAAATTTTACAGCTTAAGGATTAATTTGTAAACCCCTTTAAATGAAATTTAAACCCCGCCAGTAAATTTAAAAGTAATTAAACCAGCCCATCACGTGGCCCAAAGACGTCAGTGTCACATGATTTTGGGTTTGGGCCCGGGGACAAAGAGATTTTTTGGGGTTTAAATATTGGGCCCGGGATAAAAAAGTATTTTCCCCTATAAAGGTTTCCCCCCCCGGCCTTTCCCCCAAATGGGGGTTACAATTATTCCCAAATTATACCCTTTCCCCGTCTCGACCCCCTGCAGAATTTCCTGGGTTTAAGAAAGCAATATTTTGTTTTTTACAGTTTTTGTTTAATGTTATTGGTTGTATTGTGGACATGTTTCATTTGACCCCTGTGGTAAAAAAATAATTTTTTTTAATAGTGGAGCACGTGTAACAATTGGTTTTAAGGGAAAAGGTTTAAGAAGCATAAAAAAGGGGGGTAGAGACAAAAGAGAGAAAAAGGGTTTGGGAAATAAGGAAAAGGGCAAAAAGTGCCCAGAAGATGAGGGGAAGGTGGTGAAAGGGAAAAGGGGGGATGGGGGGGAGGGGGGTAGCCATTCAAAACGTGGGCCCAGTCATCTCAGTCGGGGAGCGAAAAATTGTTACCATGGCTTGGTTGTTTTTTAAACTCCCTTTTTTTCTCAAAAAACACCCGGAAAAAAATTACTAGTTCAAGGGGAAAACTTGTTTAAAAGGGATTTTTTTTCTATGCCCCCCCCTTTTTAACCCTCTGGATTATAAAGCAAATTTTAAAATAAGATTTCTGGTTTTGAAATGCTAACCCAATTTCCCAAAATTTTTCCTTTTTTTGAAGGGGGTTGAAATGTAATGGGTAATTTTTTTCTTCATTTAAAATTTGTATCATTTTAAAGCCCCCTATGTCATAACAAAATATTAACCCGTTGGTTAACCGGGGGGGCAAGAAAATTAAAAATCTGTTTTTTATTGGAGCCAAAAATTTGATTTTTTTTGGCCAAAAAAGTTTGCCCATAAAAATATAACAAACTGCCCCCTTTTTCGGTCCCTACCCCCAAACCCCCCCCTTTTAAAAACCCTTTTCCCAAATGGGGGACGTTAAATGGCAAAAATCGTCGGATTTCCCATATTTATTCAGGGTTTTATTCGGCGATTTTTAAATTAAATCAATTTAAATAATCAACATATTTTTTTAAGATTCTAAAATTTTGTATTGAATTTTTCACGTTTTTTAAAATTTAAAAATAGTTTTTTTTGGGAAAAAAAGGGTTTTTAAAAAAATTAAAATCAGGCTGCATTAAAATAAATGGTTTATCGGGGTAAATTCGCAGCTTTTTTAAAAATATTTTAAACGAATTTTTGGTATATTAAAAATAAACACCCCTTTCGCCGCTTGGACTGTTCATCACTGTGCAAGCCATTTTAAAGGGGGTTTGGCTAAACCCAAAAAGGAAAAAATTTTTACACTGCGGGGATTTTTTTTATGGGAATGGTAGAGGTGCCCGAGGCTTCCAAAAAAACCCCAAAACCATCCCAAAATTAAGGGGGCGTTTAAAAAGCTTTGTTATTTGGGAAGATGATTAAGTGTTCAATATTTATATGATCACCCCCTCGGTGGCGTGGGTTGGGCTTTCGCGCTTGTGTGTTGAAACCGACTGTGAGGAGGGGGTTGGGTTGAAAAAACCCGGCGGGTGAAATTGGGGGGGGTTTTTTCCCAAATGGTTTTTACTTCCCCCAGCAAATGCGGGTTTTTTTTTTTCCTTAAATTAAACCCTTCCCCAAATTTTTTTTTCCCTTAGCGTAATTAGTACTTAAAAGGGATAACCCCAAGGGTGTAAAACGGGGTGCTAAATATTTTTAATATATATTATATTTACTTTTGATCTCAGGGTTTTTTCATTTCGCGGGGGGGAAACCCTTTCCCCTCCATTTTGGCCTGAGCCCAAATTTTTAAACAAAAAAACCCGCGTCTGCAACGGCCCCGGTCCCGGGTTTGGGGTTCCCTAAAAAAAAGACCCTTAGCCCTAATTTTGTTTGGTTAGTTCCTCTCTTCTTAGTACTATACCCCCGTGGGCCTATTCCATTCCCACCCCCAATTTCAATGGATCATTCTTTAACCCGAAACCCCCCAGTTGGGTTTACAAAAAAACCGCCCGGGGGGAATCGCCCTTTATTGTTGATCCAAGGATGAAAAATTAAAATTTTAAAAAAAGGCTTAAAAAAATTTTATTTCAGAAAATTTCCCAAAAAAACCTTTAAAGTTTAAAAAAATCCCCAACAAATTATTTAAAAAATAAAACAAACAACCCCTAAACCCCCATTTTAAAAAAAATAGGGGATAAAAAATTCAAAAACTAAAAAATTTTTTTTTTTGAAAATTTTTAAAAAAAATACACCCAAAAAAATTAAAACAAATTTAAAAACCCCAAAAAAAAATTTTTCCCCGGGGGAACCAAAAACAACCCCTGAAATTTTAAATTTTTATAATTTAAAAAATAAACCCCAAAAATTCCCCTTTAAACCTTTTTTACCTCCCAAAGTCAATTTCCCCCCTTTTCCCCCCCTTTCCCCCTAAAAAATTTTCCCAATTCCCACCTTAACATAACCCCACAAAAAATAACATCAACCCAAACCCAATTTTTATCCCCTTAAAAAAAAATAATAAACCACCCCAAAACCCCTTTTTTAACAAACCCCCCAAAAACTCCCAAAAATTTTAAAAAACTAAAACCCTAAAATTCCCCAAAACCCCCCTTTTCAAAACCCCCCTTAAAACTAAAATAACCCTTTTCAAAAATAAAATAAAAAAAACCCCATTTAACCCCAAAACAAAAAAAAATAATTTAAAACCCAAAATTCCCAATAAAAATTTTATTAAAAAATTTCAATTTAAAATTTTCCCCTTTAATTATTCTTTTTAAAAAAGTTTCAATTTGTCTTTGGGAAAATTTTGGTTATTTAAATTCCCTCTTAAGGAAAAGTTTTATGGAAAAAGAATTCCCCCTTTTTTTTTAAAACGTGTAAACCTTTCTGGGTTTTAAAATTTAATAATTAAAGGGTTTTTTAAAAATTTTTGAGAAAACAATTTTTCTTCTTTTTGAACCCTTCCATCTAAAATTCCCTTTTTGGGTTTGTATTATTTCAAAAAAATTACCGGGGGACCAGGAAACCCTTTGATTTAGGGGCTTTTTCCCCATTGGTAAAAGTTTTGATTTATGAAGAGGCCAGGCCACCCCCTTTGGTTCCGGGTTTCCCCAAAATTTTTAAACCGGTATTCTTCAATTTTTTATTGAGAATATTTTAAAATAAAAAAAGCCATTTTAAAAAAAAAACCCTCTCGGAGCCCCCGGATTCGGAGGATTAAAAGGTTTTAAATCTACAAAAAACCAAAAAATTGGTTGAGAAAAAGGGCTTTATCAAAAGCAAACAGCCCCTAGGGTTTTCGTTTTTAAAGTTTTCCAATCTGGAAAGTTAGGTTTAAAGGGAATAGAAAACCAAAAAAACATTAATTAATTATGTTAGCTCAATTAACCAAAAATATGGTCAGTGGGGAACAAATAAATTTAAAGATTAAAAGCTTTCCAAAAAAGGCCCCCAAGGGGGGCAAAAAAAACTCAAAATTTTTCAATTTTTTTCTACGGTTTTTAAAGGATTTACAAAACAAACCCCATTTCTGTTTCCCTTTCTTACTACATTGGGCTATCCAAAAAACTTGTTTCTTTAAAGGGGTAAATTTTTAGGGGAAAATTTTTTTAGAGAAATTTTACCCAATGAAATGTACGAATCTCCCTGGAGAGAGTGGGAGAGAGCCTTTTGAGGGGGGAAAAAAAACCCTCAGTACACCTTGAAAATTAATTCGAACCCCCAACTTCCCCCAGTCACCGATAAAAACCCGACAAGACAAAAACTGGCACCTTTTAAGGGGGTTAAAAATTTTCAAACAATTTTTGTTTGGATGGGGAGGCAGGACCCCAAATTGCGAATTACGGTGGGATCGTCAGTTTTAAACAGTTTTGACCCGTTTACTAAAAATACAAGTCAAATCATTTTGATCCGCAGTGGTACTTTTTGGTTTAAAAATTTTTTTAAAAGGTAAAACAATTTAAAAATTATATTGGGATTTACATTAGTCTAATAGTTCCCCAAAAAAAAAAGGGGTTAGTATTTTTTTGAGTTTAGATCAACCGCGATTCGACTAAAAATTTTCCCCATTTTTTTGGGGTAACAAAATAGGGAAGTCAATAAGGTAAATTTTTCATATAGGGACTTTTCCTTTATATTGTATAAGCGCCCCATTTCCCCCTTTGGGAAATTTTTTGGGATCGCCCCAAAAAATAAAGAGAAGGTTGTTAGAGAAAAAAAAGAAAAGGGGTCGGAGGGGAAGGAAGATGAAAATAAAATTTTTAAATTTCATTATGGGAAAGAAATAAGAATATAAAGAAAAAGTTTAACATTTAAATTTTTTTAAAAAATTTACGCACTCATACAAAAATAAAAACAAACCATTAAGGGGATGTTTTTAATTTTAAAGAAATAAAAAATTTAGAAAAAAAATTAAAAAAATTGACCCAAAAAAAGAACCCGAAGAAATGAAATTAAACCCAAGAGAAAATTTAAAAAGAAAAAAGGGAAATAAGATTTTACAAAATAAATTTAATTTTTGACAAATAAAAGGATTCACAAAAAACAAAGCACGTTTAAAATGGGTCCCCCGAAAAAACAAAAGAGTAAAAAAACAAACAAGAATGAAAGAAGGGGAAGGGTGAGAAAAGAAATGCAGGGCATAAAGCGAGAGAGGGGAAAAAAAACCCAATGGCAATATTAAGAGGGGAAATATAGCAAAAAGAAGAGTAGGTTTTTTGGGGTGAACGAAAGAGAAAGCAACCGTTCAGGTTATAGGCTATGTCCAATTTTAAAAAATGGGTTAGGTTTAGGTTTGGTTTTTAATGGATGCACTCCTTTCGTGGAGGGAGAGTGGAAAACCATTTAGAGAAAATCACCCTCAGCGAATCAACCGGGCTTGAACGCCGATCTCACAGTCTTCGGCAGTCTAGTCCAATAAGAGATTAGCGCGTTAGACCTCACGGCCACCGAAGCTGGTGAATTGAGTTAGTTATAACCGGTATAACTCGTTACCTATTTCTTTCACGTCCATTCTAATGTTATCCTCCCCTCTGCGTCTAGGTCTTCCCAATGGTCTATGCCCCTTGGGTTTGCTAGATAAAATCTATGAACAAGGTTCTAGAATATCATTCACGACATGTCCTGCCCACCGTTAATCTGAGGACTTAATTTTCTTAACAATGTTCTGGCCGTGATTAAAGGGTAGGTAATTCATCAGTTGTAGAATGAAAGTTATTAAGAAATTAATATATGTTTGGAGCTATCATAATGGTTTACTCGTAAATAGGGATATATTGAAGGATTCAGACAGTAAGCATGTGTTACCCGTACACTATTTTTTCCATATTTTTTGATTTTATTTCTAAGTGTACTTTTGGAGGTGAATTTAAACGTGCACACAAATGTCTTGTTACTCGCAGACAAATAATGTTTATAATTCGATATAAGGGTTTTAACTTTTGTCTCACTGTGTGAAGGATTTCGTCAAATCCTCGTTGTATTTCTGGCCACGTCTAAGAAGCGATAGTGAATAATTGTCAAGTCATCTATCATAAGATTTTATCTATTTATTCTCATTAAAACACGCTCTACGGTTAAGATTTACCAATTTGTTTTCATACAACAGCTTGGTTAAAAAAGGTCTTTCTATGTAAAGAACTGTTCAGAATCTTTTACCAAACTTACCAACCCGGGATCTCATATACGTTTTTCAAAACGGGGGTGGACTTAAAAAGTGTGATGAGTGTGGACAAGTTTTTAGTCGGAGTGATAACTTACAGCGACATGTTTCCTCACACAGTCGGGAGGCGAAGTCCCTTTGAGTGTGATAAGTGCAGTCAAATTTTTCATGGTGGGATAGTCTATTACGACACAAACTAAAGAAATGTACTGCAACTGAAGCAATTCACTGGGGAATGTTGCAGACGTTTCAAAGTCAAGAGGCAGGAATCTATTGAAAATCTCGATATTGATGAAGATTACGACCCCTGTAATTTTTCAGAAGCTTTGAATGGTACAGTCAAAATCATCAAGCTCTCCCCCTCAAAAGACTCGCTATTTTTAGTCTTTATTAACGAAATTAAAAGGAAGTTGGAAGCAACGCTTGTCCAACAACTTAATGTAATGGGTAATCTTATATGGTATTCATCTGCCTGTGTAGAGTACTCTCGTGTAGGAGGGGAGGGGGAGGAAACAATCACCCCTTACTTTCTCAGTAAGTGTATGGTCACTCTAAGTCCTGATGAATTAAAATCACAGATTGAGGGCACATGCACTTACAGGATGAAGCAGCTTCATCTTTCCCCCACAAAGGAAGTGGTTGGTCTGAGGACCGTGTGAAATACTTAGAGCTTAAACTAGCTAAATATGTTCCTTTGCTGCTTCAGCTATATTCCATTACCAGAAGAGTTGAAAATAAGAATTCTCTAATTAATATAAGAAATGCTGACAGTAAATGTTTTCTTTGGTCTGTGCTAGCATGTCTATACCCAACTGACAATAACGTTAATCGAGTGAATAAGTATATATCACTGAAAGGTAAACTAAATATGGATGGTATTGAATATCCAGTGCAAATACCACAATAACTAAGTTTGAAAATCAAAATAATGTATCTATTAATGTGTATGGCTACCAAGGGGAAATATTCCCTTTAAGAATAACTAAGGTTAGTTGTGACAATCACGTGGATTTGTTGTTTCTTTCCAATGTGGATAGGGGACATTATTGTCTTATTAAGAACTTCAACAGATTGATAAGCTCGCTGACCAGACACAATGGTGAATCATATTTTTGCAAATATTGTTTGCATAGATTTTCCAAGGAAAATCTCAGGGATGAGCATAGTGAGCGGTGTGCTGATTTCGATGCTCAGAAGATACAGATGCCCAAGGAAGAGGATAAAATATTGAATTTTTCGACATATAAACATATGCTAAAAATCCCGTATATGATCGATGCAGATTTTGAGTGCTTTAATATTAAAATATCGGGGTGTGCACCTAGCCCCAATCATCATCAACTACAAAAATGACGAAGCATACACAATCAGATTTGCATATGTAGTCGTCGATTCGGAAGGTAAATGTGTGAAACCTTCTGTTGTCTATATAGGTGAAAATGTTATGGATACCTTTCTTCATAAACTTGTTGAAAAAGAAACGATGATCATCAAGATGAAGAAAAAATAGTCCCTATGCGCATCACCCTGAACAAGAAAATTAATTTATTTCATCTAGCGCAGCTAGCCTGCGAGAAGGAGTTGGGTCAAGACCGCGTCCGTGACCACTGTCATCTCAGTGGAGCTTATCGGGGTGCATCTCATAGTAAGTGCAATATTCAGTTTCAATATACGAAGAGAATAACCGTCATATGACACAATTAAAAAATTATGACGCCCATATTTATCATTCAGAAAATTGGGAAGTTTACAGACAGAAGAATATCATGTATTCCAAACAATATGGAGAAGTATATCTCATTCAGTCTTGGTTATTTACAATGTATTGACTCGTTCCAGTTTTTAAGCACATATCTTGAAAAATGTGTTGAAAAATTTGTTGCATGTTGGGAAAACTCAATTTAAAATACTCCATGAAAATATCCCTTTCGATAAAGTAGATATACTGTTACGAAAAGGTGTGTTCCCTTATGACTATATGGATTGCAGTAGTAAACTGAAAGATAGTCAATTACCACCAAAATCAGCATTCTATAATCAGATGCACCAAGAACATATGTCAGAAAGTGACTACGCTCATGCTAAAACTGTGTGGTGAAAAACTTTGAAATTAACATTATTGAAGATTATCAAACTTTATATGTTTTAAGTGATGTTCTACTTTTAGCAGACGTCTTCGAATACTTTCGCTCTTTGTGTTTTGAGTACCTATAAAAAATTAGATTGTCTACATTTTTTCACAAGCCCGGGTCTAGCATGGGCGGCATTTTTAAAGATGACCAAGGCTGAGTTGGAGCTACTAACTGACATTGAAATGCATTTATTCATTGAAAAGGGGATACGTGGTGGGGTTTCTATGATTTCTAATAGACATTCTGAAGCAAACAACCCGATATGTGGATTTTAATCCTGAAAAGGAGGTGAAGTACACCACATACTGGGATTGTAATAACCTATACGGAACTGTTATGTCTGATTGTCTTCCTCAGAGTAATTTTAGGTGGTTGAACAAGACTGAAATAGCAGAGCTCAATATAATTTCAGTTTCTGATGATAACACTGTGGGCTATATATTAGAAGTAGATCTAGAGTACCGGAGAAATTCATGACAAGCAATGACTATCCACTTGCTCCGGAAAAGTCATAGTTACTCCTGAGATGTTATCCCCATTCTCTAAGTATATACAATCCAAGCTGAACTCTCCCACCGGCGGGAAAACAGAAAAGCTAGTACCAACCTAAACAGTAAACAAAATTATGTGGTGCACTACCGTAATTTAAAACTGTATATTTCCTTGGGTATGAGGCTTCAAAAGATACACCGAATCCTAACTTTCAATCAGAGCGCTTGGTTAAAGCAATATATTGATTTTAATACATCCCGACGAAAAAATGTATTAGATGGTTTTGAAAAGCACTTTTTCAAACTCATGAACAATGCAGTATTTGGAAAGTCGATGGAGAATCAAAGACATCGTGTAATTGTTCAATTTACTAAATAATGAAAAAAATCTGAAGAAGCGTATTGCTTCACCAGAATTTATTGATTATACAATCTTCACGGAAGAGTTAGTTGGGGTTCACATGAGAAAAATAAGTCTACTTTTGAATAAGCCTATCTATGCAGGCTTTGCAATCTTAGATATAAGCAAGGTTATCATGTATAACTTTCATTATAATTATGTTAAGAGGAAATATTGACAAAATGCTAAGCTCTTATTCACAGACACAGACCTCTCGTACGATGAAAACAAAAAATGTGTGAGGATATGTTTGATAATATAGACCGATTAGACACTTCAGCTATCCAGAAAACACATTTTTTACACAGTGCGTGCAATAAAAAAAGCTCTGGGTAAAATGAATGATGAGATGAATGAGGAGTGTATTCGAGAGTTTGTGGGGCTTTGACCGAAGCTTTACTCCATTCAAAGGAGAATCTTGAGGAGAAAAAAAGTAGGTAAAGGTGTGTCAAAAACAACTCTTAAAAAGAAAATTAGACATGCTCATTATAAAAAATGTTTAAAGCAGGGGATCTTACACTACACCAATACGTATTATGATGAGAAGTGAGAAACATCATTGTATAGTATACTCTTGAATAAACTTGCACTTTCACCAGGATATGACAAACGCTTATTAAAGTAATGGATGCGACACTCTTGCATACGGTCACTACAAAATAAGACAAATCTGTTCACCAATGGAGACATATAAAAAAATTCACCCTTTATATTTTATTACGTAAATAGCTCGAGTGCTTGTGAGCATCATAGCCTGATTTCATTAGGTGTAAACAGCACAGCTTTATCTAAATTAAATAGTTTAGTTAAAATTATAGGTGAGAGGTGACGTTACTCGCTTCCACGCAGTGCCTCATGGGAAACATTTTAATAAACGGTTAAACAAGTAACACACAATACGTAGTAATATTATAATAAAATGTTGGTATTTATAAAAGTTTTATCAAATTAATGATGTAACTATTTTAAAAACACCTGGTTTACCACCGCCTTCCCTCCCTAAATATTTTTTTCCCGATCTTCCACTGATAAAAAGTTACTCACTGACTATAGGAAAGGTCTATGTGGGAGAAAATGATCCAACTTCGCAGTGAGGAGGATCAATGCTAAAACTCGAAAATATGGTTAACCCCCAAAATAATATATCCGATCCGCCACTGTTTCAATGCTTTTCTTATGTGGGAAAGTGACCCACCGCCTCTATGCGAAGGATCAATGTGGGAGAAAGAGACCCAACTTCGTAATGTGGAGGATCAATGTTAACCTAATGGGAGAAAGTGAGCCAGAACTCTCATTTCAGCCACTACTAATATTATTGTTTGCTATTCTCTCACCTGATCAATTATTGTGCAGTTTCCTATAATGTACCCCTTTACCCCTATTCCCTTAAAGTTATTCGACAATTGGGATTACTCAAATTTTTTTGAGTAAATAATATCTTGTCAGGGAATTTAACATATGTGGGGTGTACGGGGGTTATTTTGTAAAGATAACAAGTAGCAGTGTCTCCGCCAATCCCAACAACACCAATCAAGTAAGAAAGCCGGCGTCCACTTTATCTGGTTGTGTCATTACTTGGGATTATCTGACCCTTTCCCACGGCCGGGAATATTATGTTCTGCTAGTCGGTTTGTCTCTACATATGGTAAAGTTAAAACAAGAAATTTCATGGAATATACATTTCAATCTATATTTTACCATTATCAATTCGGACACATTAATAAGATAAAGAGTAAGGTTTGGTAAAAAAAAAAATTAAATCTTAATAACGACATTGCGTACTACAAAATGAGATCTAATCAAATTATAGGTGTAGGCTATAAAAAGAATAGTATTTACGATTAAAAATTATGTAATTTTAAGACTTTGAAAAAATTAATATGCAAGCAGTTTAAAAGATATTCCGTTATAAATATTTTATTGGGTAAGTTACATCTCATATGAATGTTTAGTTATGCTAAATTTAAGCTCCCACACATTAACTACTTTACCTTAATAATGACACGCAAAAACATAAAATAGCAAGTTTGACTCCTTGGAAACTGAAACTGAACTGTAATGATTTGAAATTAGTGAATCAGTATTTATGGATTATAATAATATACACTAGTTAAAATTGATAAGTAATTTTTTGTTGTTGATCGAATGACCTTAAGCAGGGATGTAAGGAACGTTTTAGTTATTTAGGGGGGAAGGAAGAGGACTAAAGGAAAAATTAGATTTGGCGCACTCAGAAATAAACATGTCCTTTTTCAGCGCTGTTTAGAGGAGTGAAGGTGGGAAGTTAAACCCCCCCCCCCCCTTCCTCCAAAATATTATGATAATGAACTTTTGTATTCCTCAATGTCTCGGCCAGTAACTAATTCGAGTTTTATAAAAATTAACAGACCTCAAAATCCCAAAGTTAATATTTTGTAAACTTTAAATTAATAAAGTTAAATAAAGGGATTAATTGTTAAAATTATTCCTTGCCATCTCTACTGAGGGAATTCACACGAGAAACCTCGCGTATCCCCAAACCCCGGCCCTCTTTATAAACTATGGTTAAATGCCGATAGTGGCGCTCCTAAAACATGCAGTTTGTTCGAAAACTACTTTTCTCTAAACAAAAGTATCAGGGGTTGTCACAGGTAGACACCCTTAGGTTCAAAAACATAGTGAAGGGGGGGGGGGGGGTCTGGTATTCCAAGAACCCCCCTTTTTTTCCGTTCCACAATCTTTGTCACTAAACAAAAAATGTCCAACCACCAGAACTTATGAATGTAAAATAAAATCACGAGAGAAAAATATAAGTCCACACACTCGTTGTGAATTTTCCCTAAAGGCACTTATTTCAGATGTGATTTATCGAGTGCTTATGAACTAAAATGTGGGTCAATGAACGTTTCTTTGGGAACGCGGTTTGTTTGCTGGCGCCGTACAATAAGGACGCCAAGGTACAACTCTTATTAAAAAAACGCAACACCAGATTAAAAAGAGTCTCACGTAATAGAACGCCGTTCGAATGTTAATTTGTTTTCAAGCAAAACATATCAGGTGCGTGAGTTAAGAAACAAAATAGTTCTCGTGGTTACAAAGTTTTTACAAAATTAAACTGGTCTGAAAATGGTATCACAGATGTTTGAAAAATATATTTTAATTTATAGTTAACAATAATTATTTATTCTCATATATATTGTCAAATACTTTAATACATGGATCGGCAATAGGTCACAGCAATTTTCAGTCGATCGCGTAAGAAAACTACATCGTCGCGAAATGCAAGTTTAACTGGCATTATTGCATATGGTACAGCTTATAAGATAGGGCCATAGTATAATCCGTCAAGGTAGGACAGCTACCTTTCAGGCTAACTGGAAATGTACATTTTAATTATTTTATGTCACGGCCACCTCCTTCTATCATAAAAAGTTACCAAACTGTCCGTGTGGGCTATAATCTGTCAGATATGTGTGGCCGAGGATGGGGGGTGGGGTGAGTGGTATATATTGTGTGGGTTCGTAATTGACATCCAGTTGGGTTTTTTTTTTTTCTGTACTCGGGTATTACTCATTAAGGAACCAAATCCGTGACTTTTG
>JBCFYV010004027.1:46597-85831 GCA_039000515.1 Timema cristinae | reverse complement strand
GGTTAAGATTTTACAGATTTGTTTTCATACAACACGCTTGGTTAAAATGGTCTTTCTATGTAAGAACTGTTCAGAATCTTTTACCAAACTTACCAACCTGGCATCTCATATACGTTTACAACACGGGGGTGGACTTAAAAAGTGTGATGAGTGTGGACAAGTTTTTAGTCGGAGTGATAACTTACAGCGACATGTTTCCTCACATAGTCGGGAGGCGAAGTCCTTCGAGTGTGATAAGTGCAGTCAAATATTTTCATGGTGGGATAGTCTATTACGACACAAACTAAAGAACTGTACTGCAACTGAAGCAACTTCACTGGGGAATGTTGCAGACGTTTCAAAGTCAAGAGAGCAGGAATCTATTGAGAATCTCGATATTGATGAAGATTACGACCCCTGTAATTTTTCAGAAGCTTTGAATGGTACAGTCAAAATCATCAAGCTCTCCCCCTCAAAAGACTCGCTATTTTTAGTCTTTATTAACGAAATTAAAAGGAAGTTGGAAGCAACGCTTGTCCAACAACTTAATGTAATGGGTAATCTTATATGGTATTCATCTGCCTGTGTAGAGTACTCTCGTGTAGGAGGGGAGGGGGAGGAAACAATCACCCCTTACTTTCTCAGTAAGTGTATGGTCACTCTAAGTCCTGATGAATTAAAATCACAGATTGAGGGCACATGCACTTACAGGATTGAAGCAGCTTCATCTTTCCCCCACAAAGGAAGTGGTTGGTCTGAGGACCGTGTGAAATACTTAGAGCTTAAACTAGCTAAATATGTTCCTTTGGCTGCTTACAGCTATATTCCATTACCAGAAGAGTTGATAAATAAGAATTCTCTAATTAATATAAGAAATGCTGACAGTAAATGTTTTCTTTGGTCTGTGCTAGCATGTCTATACCCAACTGACAATAACGTTAATCGAGTGAATAAGTATATATCACTGAAAGGTAAACTAAATATGGATGGTATTGAATATCCAGTGCAAATACCACAAATAACTAAGTTTGAAAATCAAAATAATGTATCTATTAATGTGTATGGCTACCAAGGGGAAATATTCCCTTTAAGAATAACTAAGGTTAGTTGTGACAATCACGTGGATTTGTTGTTTCTTTCCAATGTGGATAGGGGACATTATTGTCTTATTAAGAACTTCAACAGATTGATAAGCTCGCTGACCAGACACAATGGTGAATCATACTATTGCAAATATTGTTTGCATAGATTTTCCAAGGAAAATCTCAGGGATGAGCATAGTGAGCGGTGTGCTGATTTCGATGCTCAGAAGATACAGATGCCCAAGGAAGAGGATAAAATATTGCAATTTTTCGACATATAAACATATGCTAAAAATCCCGTATATGATCGATGCAGATTTTGAGTGCTTTAATATTAAAATATCGGGGTGTGCACCTAGCCCCAATCACTCATCAACTACAAAAATGACGAAGCATACACAATCAGGATTTGCATATGTAGTCGTCGATTCGGAAGGTAAATGTGTGAAACCTTCTGTTGTCTATATAGGTGAAAATGTTATGGATACCTTTCTTCATAAACTTGTTGAAAAAGAAACGATGATCATCAAGATGAAGAAAAAAATAGTCCCTATGCGCATCACCCCTGAACAAGAAAATTAATTTATTTCATCTAGCGCAGCTAGCCTGCGAGAAGGAGTTGGGTCAAGACCGCGTCCGTGACCACTGTCATCTCAGTGGAGCTTATCGGGGTGCATCTCATAGTAAGTGCAATATTCAGTTTCAATATACGAAGAGAATAACCGTCATATGACACAATTAAAAAAATTATGACGCCCATATTATCATTCAGAAAATTGGGAAGTTTACAGACAGAAGAATATCATGTATTCCAAACAATATGGAGAAGTATATCTCATTCGGTCTTGGTTATTTACAATGTATTGACTCGTTCCAGTTTTTAAGCACATATCTTGAAAAATGTGTTGAAAATTTGTTGCATGTTGGGAAAACTCAATTTAAAATACTCCATGAAAATATCCCTTTCGATAAAGTAGATATACTGTTACGAAAAGGTGTGTTCCCTTATGACTATATGGATTGCAGTAGTAAACTGAAAGATAGTCAATTACCACCAAAATCAGCATTCTATAATCAAATGCACCAAGAACATATGTCAGAAAGTGACTACGCTCATGCTAAAACTGTGCGTGAAAAACTTTGAAATTAACATTATTGAAGATTATCAAACTTTATATGTTTTAAGTGATGTTCTACTTTTAGCAGACGTCTTCGAATACTTTCGCTCTTTGTGTTTTGAGTAGGCCTACTAAAAATTAGATTGTCTACATTTTTTCACAAGCCCGGGTCTAGCATGGGCGGCATTTTTAAAGATAACCAAGGCTGAGTTGGAGCTACTAACTGACATTGAAATGCATTTATTCATTGAAAAGGGGATACGTGGTGGGGTTTCTATGATTTCTAATAGACATTCTGAAGCAAACAACTCCGATATGTTGGATTTTAATCCTGAAAAGGAGGTGAAGTACACCACATACTGGGATTGTAATAACCTATACGGAACTGTTATGTCTGATTGTCTTCCTCAGAGTAATTTTAGGTGGTTGAACAAGACTGAAATAGCAGAGCTCAATATAATTTCAGTTTCTGATGATAACACTGTGGGCTATATATTAGAAGTAGATCTAAAGTACCCGGAGAAATTCATGACAAGCATAATGACTATCCACTTGCTCCGGAAAAGTCATAGTTACTCCTGAGATGTTATCCCCATTCTCTAAGTATATACAATCCAAGCTGAACTCTCCCACCGGCGGGAAAACAGAAAAGCTAGTATCCAACCTAAACAGTAAACAAAATTATGTGGTGCACTACCGTAATTTAAAACTGTATATTTCCTTGGGTATGAGGCTTCAAAAGATACACCGAATCCTAACTTTCAATCAGAGCGCTTGGTTAAAGCAATATATTGATTTTAATACATCCCGACGAAAAAATGTATTAGATGGTTTTGAAAAGCACTTTTTCAAACTCATGAACAATGCAGTATTTGGAAAGTCGATGGAGAATCAAAGACATCGTGTAATTGTTCATTTACTAAATAATGAAAAAAATCTGAAGAAGCGTATTGCTTCACCAGAATTTATTGATTATACAATCTTCACGGAAGAGTTAGTTGGGGTTCACATGAGAAAAATAAAGTCTACTTTTGAATAAGCCTATCTATGCAGGCTTTGCAATCTTAGATATAAGCAAGGTTATCATGTATAACTTTCATTATAATTATGTTAAGAGGAAATATTGACAAAATGCTAAACTCTTATTCACAGACACAGACTCTCTCTGTTACGAACTGAAAACAAAAAATGTGTGAGGATATGTTTGATAATATAGACCGATTCGACACTTCAGACTATCCAGAAACACATTTTTTACACAGTGCGTGCAATAAAAATAAGCTCTGGGTAAAATGAATGATGAGATGAATGAGGAGTGTATTCGAGAGTTTGTGGGGCTTTGACCGAAGCTTTACTCCATTCAAAAGGAGAATCTTGAGGAGAAAAAATGTAGGTAAAGGTGTGTCAAAAACAACTCTCAAAAAGAAAATTAGACATGCTCATTATAAAAAATGTTTAAAGCAGGGGATCTTACACTACACCAATACGTATTATGATGAGAAGTGAGAAACATCAATTGTATAGTATCTCTTTGAATAAACTTGCACTTTCACCAGGATATGACAAACGCTATATTAAAGATAATGGATGCGACATCTTGCATACGGTCACTACAAAATAAGACAAATCTGTTCACCAATGGAGACATATAAAAAAATTCACCCTTTATATTTTATTACGTAAATAGCTCGAGTGCTTGTGAGCATCATAGCCTGATTTCATTAGGTTAAACAGCACAGCTTTATCTAAATTAAATAGTTTAGTTAAAATTATAGGTGAGAGGTGACGTTACTCGCTTCCACGCAGTGCCTCATGGGAAACATTTTAATAAACGGTTAAACAAGTAACACACAATACGTAGTAATATTATAATAAAATGTTGGTGATTTATAAAAGTTTTATCAAATTAATGATGTAACTATTTTAAAAACACCTGGTTTACCACCGCCTTCCCCTCCCTAAATATTTTTTCCCGATCTTCCACTGATAAAAAGTTACTCACTGACTATAGGAAAGGTCTATGTGGGAGAAAATGATCCAACTTCGCAGTGAGGAGGATCAATGCTAAAACTCGAAAATATGGTTAACCCCAAAATAATATATCCCGATCCGCCACTGATCAATGCTTTTCTTATGTGGGAAAGTGACCTACCGCCTCTATGCGAAGGATCAATGTGGGAGAAAGAGACCCAACTTCGTAATGTGGAGGATCAATGTTAACCTAATGGGAGAAAGTGAGCCAGAACTCTCATTTCAGCCACTACTAATATTATTGTTTGCTATTCTCTCCCCTGATCAATTATTGTGCAGTTTCCTATAATGTACCCCTTTACCCCTATTCCCTTAAAGTTATTCGACAATTGGGATTACTCAAATTTTTTTGAGTAAATAATATCTTGTCAGGGAATTTAACATATGTGGGGTGTACGGGGGTTATTTTGTAAAAGATAACAAGTAGCAGTGTCTCCGCCAATCCCAACAACACCAATCAAGTAAGAAAGCCGGCGTCCACTTTATCTGGTTGTGTCATTACTTGGGATTATCTGACCCTTTGCCACGGCCGGGAATATTATGTTCTGCTAGTCGGTTTGTCTCTACATATGGTAAAGTTAAAACAAGAAATTTCATGGAATATACATTTCAAATCTATATTTACCATTATCAATTCGGACACATTAATAAGATAAAGAGTAAGGTTTGGTAAAAAAAAAAAATCTTAATAACGACATTGCGTACTACAAAATGAGATCTAATCAAATTATAGGTGTAGGCTATAAAAAGAATAGTATTTACGATTAAAAATTATGTAATTTTAAGACTTTGAAAAAATTAATATGCAAGCAGTTTAAAAGCTATTCCGTTATAAATATTTTATTGGGTAAGTTACATCTCATATGAATGTTTAGTTATGCTAAATTTAAGCTCCCACACATTAACTACTTTACCTTAATAATGACACGCAAACAACATAAAATAGCAAGTTTGACTCCTTGGAAACTGAAACTGAACTGTAATGATTTGAAATTAGTGAATCAGTATTTATGGATTATAATAATATACACTAGTTAAAATTGATAAGTAATTTTTTGTTGTTGATCGAATGACCTTAAGCAGGGATGTAAGAACGTTTTAGTTATTTAGGGGGAAGGAAGAGGACTAAAGGAAAAATTAGCATTTGGCGCACTCAGAAATAAACATGTCCTTTTTCAGCGCTGTTTAGAGGAGTGAAGGTGGGACGTTAAACCCCCCCCCCCCTTCCTCCAAAATATTATGAATAATGAACTTTTGTATTCCTCAATGTCTCGGCCAGTAACTAATTCGAGTTTTATAAAAATTAACAGACCTCAAAATCCCAAGTTAATATTTTGTAAACTTTAAATTGCTTAAAAAGGGATTAATTGTTAAAATTATTCCTTGCCATCTCCTACTGAGGGACTTCACCACGAGAAACCTCGCGTATCCCCAAACCCCGGCCCTCTTTATAAACTATAGTTAAATGCCGATAGTGGCGCTCCTAAAACATGCAGTTTGTTCGAAAACGACTTTTCCCTAAACAAAAGTATCAGGGGTTGTCACAGGTAGACACCCTTAGGTTCAAAAACATAGTGAAGGGGGGGGGGGGGGGGTCTGGTATTCCAAGAACCCCCCTTTTTTTCCGTTCCACACATCTTTGTCACTAAACAAAAAATGTCCAACCACCAGAACTTATGAATGTAAATAAAATCACGAGAGAAAAAAATAAGTCCACACACTCGTTGTGAATTTTCCCTAAAGGCACTTATTTCAGATGTGATTTATCGAGTGCTTATGAACTAAACTGTGGGTCAATGAACGTTTTTTTGGGAACGCGGTTTGTTTGCTGGCGCCGTACAATAAGGACGCCAAGGTACAACTCTTATTAAAACACGCAACCACCAGATTAAAATGAGTCTCACGTAAATAGAACGCCGTTCGAATGTTAATTTGTTTCAAGCAAAACATATCAGGTGCGTGAGTTAAGAAACAAAATAGTTCTCGTGGTTACAAAGTTTTTACAAATAAACTGGTCTGAAAATGGTATCACAGATGTTTGAAAAATATATTTTAATTTATAGTTAACAATAATTATTTATTCTCATATATATTGTCAAATACTTTAATACATGGATCGGCAATAGGTCGCAGCAATTTTCAGTCGATCGCGTAAGAAAACTACATCGTCGCGAAATGCAAGTTTAACTTGCATTATTGCACTATGGTACAGCTTATAAGATAGGGCCATAGTATAATCCGTCAAGGTAGGACAGCTACCTTTCAGGCTAAACGGAGTGTACATTTTATTTATTTTATGTCAACGGCCACCTCCTTCTATCATAAAAAGTTACCAAACTGTCCGTGTGGGCCTATAATCTGTCAGAATATGTTGTGGCTGAGGATGGGGGGTGGGGTGAGTGGATATATAATTGTGTGGGTTCGTAATTGACATCCAGATTGGGTTTTTATGTTTTTTATCTGTACTCAGGGTATCTACTCAGTTAGAGGAACCAAAATCCGTGACTTTTTGGTGACCTTTTTTGACCACAAAATACCTTCGGGGGCGTATAGCCCAAACGGGCAGTAAGACGCGGCGCAAAAAAAAATGTCCTTCGGTAAACGGTCAAACATTATATTGTACATCGGCCTAGATATTATAATAACACAAGTAAAAACTATTACTATAATCATACCAACAAGAAAACTTACTTGTAATTAAAGATGTTTGAAGCTCCCAGAAGCTGAAGTCTCTCAACAAACATAAAAATCTAATATTGTTCAGATTTGTCACCTAATATTTAGTTTATACACAAAATCACAACATACAGGATTTACATCTGCCTCAGTCGTTTCTCCTCCAAGTCGATTTCAGTTTGAAGTGCTGAAGCCTCTTCTTCAGCCTGTTGGAGAAGTTTTCTTTTCTTTGCCTCAAGTTTATTTACAATTTCCAATGTTGTTTTTGATCTGTTAGCTTCTTCACTTTCTTTCTTCTTCATTTCTTCAATTGCTTCCCTCCTTTTGGAACTTGCTCGCCTAGCTGCATGCAGCATCCCACTTGTAAATTCCACATTCTTTATGCCACCTACCAACTGAACCATTGAATATATGCTGCCTTGGGAGATTAGAGAACGATTTTTCATATTTTCAACCAAACATTCCTTGTTTACTGAAAAACCTCTTTCATCAGCACTGTTTCCATGGAACATTGTAAATATCATCGTGCAAAATGACAGCAATGCCTAGCAAGCTTTTGCATTAATGAAGATGTTGAAGAGAAAAGAATCTAGTCTGGTTTCATTGAAATCAAATGTCTTCAGCTCTTCTTGGACAGAAGACTGCTCACAGATTTCAAGGTAGTTTTTTCTTATATGTTCAGCTTCAATGTATGTAATATGGTTGTTTGAAGTGAGTTGTTCGAGTGGTATGTTAACCCATTGTACTCTTAGAGTGCCACTAGTCATTACTGCTGGGGAAAGGCATGAAGCACCTTTCACCATACACTTTCGTAATGGAGACCTAGGCCCAGTCCGTTTTTAAAACATTTCCACTAAGAAGTGACTGAAATATTTTATAAAGAGCTGTACATCAAGTTCTTACACATTTTTACAAAATTTCTTCGCACCCAAGCCTATGTCTAGGTCTGAAAAGCTCGATAAATTTTCATTTTTGACATCAATTGCTAAGAGCTGTACTGGGTCTTTCACATTGCTTATAACCTTTGCCTTAAAGACGCGAGCGGCAATGCTACGTGCCATCGAATAAAGTTCGGCATGTAAAAAGGGCAACATTGGATTGTCATTTTGAAATATTTTAAGATATGGTTCCACTTCTCCTACTACTGACTGTAAGAAAAAGAGTTTTGCTTCAAGAAGGTTATCTTTTAGGAATTCTCGTACAACACCGAAATTATTTGTTTCAGGTGGTTTGAAATACACAAAAGCCACATATTTCTTTAAATGCGGAATCATTTTCAAGGCTCTTTCAATTAATTTTGAGTTTTCCACCCATCTGATGGAACACATTTTAAGTGGAAAGAGGTCTGATCCCCTTGAGAGGATGTAATCAGATCTTCGAGATGGAAAATCTTTAAACAAATAATACAACGAACGCAGAAAATTATGAACTTGCCATTCACATTTATTATGAACTGTCTTATAAGCCCCGTGAACTGTATAAAGAGAGCATGTGCCAACATCAATAGGTTTCTTGTCTTCAAAGTTATCTAAATTTTTTTCCCATCATTTGATTGAAGTCCTTAAGGAATTTTAAATTTGCATTAGGGCCATCAACAGTAATTTGTAGAACATAATTTAAAGACAGTCCTAATTCAGACATATCTGACGTAAAGGAATCAAGGAGGTCAGCTGCAGTAGAGTGCCCTAAAACACAGAGTTCAAGTATCGGCTCGAAACCACATTTAAACTTGAGTTCCAATAACGGACAATGATGTCCATTTGCCCTTTTTGCGCAATTCTATTGAGACTTTCGTCAAGTGAAACTGCAAAAAATGCAATCTTCTTTAACTCCACAGAGAGTTTTTCTTGGAAGAAAGGGCCAAGACCAAAGGTTGTCAAATAGCCAAGTTTGTCTTTTTTCATTTTGAACTTCTGTGCTATTACACTGTCAGTAAACATGATTGAGAAAAGATCACTGGAAATACATGAAACTCTGTCAGAAGTGTGAGTCAAAGCCTTATTCATGGACCACAAAATTTCTTCTTTCAAGTTATCATTTACACAAAATTTACTTAAAGGTCCTCCAAGAGATGAGGAAGACGAAACAACTAATGTAGACGAAGCTGCAACCAAATATACATCATTTTCAGAGGTAGGCGTACTTGTGGAAGGTAATAATTCTTTTGCCGGTTCTGGCTGTTTACATCCAACTTTTTCAGATAATATAAAGCTGAGAGTTTTTTGCTTACCTTGGAGTAGGGCACAGGTTAGTTCAAAATGCTTCTTACCTTTTCCATGAATGTTCACTCTATTCAATCCACTGTGGCTTATATCAAATTTCGATTTACAGAATGTACAATAAGCCTTATACTGGTCATCTTCAACAGGGCGCAACCACTTTGAGTATTTATTTTCTTCAACAGTCAGCCAAAACTCTTTGAACGAACATTTACCAGGCATCTTTTAACAGACTAGCCTAAACAACTTCACACATAAAATCTTTGAATGGCCCCCAAAAAAATTATGAATTATTTTCGCAATACACGATTAAAAAATAATTTAAGCCTAATATTTATGTGCCCATAAGAAAACGAAAATCATTTTAAAAATTGGTGAATTTCAACGGTTTTAATGAATGGTCTTTAAAATTAAATTAATTACGTCAAGGATCAAATATTAACACCAATAGTATTATTTTATATTTTATAAAAAAATACGCCATATTTCAGTGCGAAAACGATTGCTATTTGCTGCCAACGTTAATTTGAAATTATAATATACATTTTACACCACCTTCAAATTGCAGTCGGATCACTGAAAGCGTAAAATATTGATAATTGCCGCCAACATCTTGATCCAGATCCACAACACAGATGAACGCACGGTTTGTGTAGAAAATGTCCTGGTATTTTCCCGTATCATCTACAAAACCTGAATTCCAATTCATTCACTCAAAAACCATTATTTGTAGACACACACACGGCATAATGCACTCACACACCCCACGAGACAAGTGGCACGCCACATTATAATTTAATACAAGATGGCGAACGTTAACCTTATCGTTGGAATCACAAACAAAACAATCAGGCAACTTCCAACTGGCGCTATCTGTGAAGCATTCGCGTTGTTAAGATGTGCGGGAAATTCAAACTAAAATTATTTTCGTGACTTTATGATCAAAATATTAAAGATTCGTGACTTTTTTCAATTAGTGACTTTTTCGTGACCCAGTAGACACCCTGGTACTACTATGTCTATTACAAAATAATATGTTGATAAGAAATATAAAAAATATATAGGAAAACTTAAGAGGATATTAGACCTGTACCGCCATTGCTCCCAAATGTGGCAAAGAAGACCGTGCAGACTCTTAGGGAAATCATGTTTACGAAACAATAAAAAATGCTATAATATATTATTTTGCATTTTTGAAGAGCGTAAGAATATGGCGACGTACCTATTTTTTAATCTATTTAATTATATGTTTGAAAAGCTCATAAATCCTTAATAGATTCGTTTAAAATAAATCGTGATTCAGAAGTAATTAATAAAAATCTAAAAACTATATATATACAAAATTATCTAACTAAGACGTTTCCATAAAAAAAATCCATAGTCACAACAGAAAAAACGGAATAAATGTTATTTTAAAACGATTATTTTTTTAACGGTTGTTCTGATATCTGGAGGAAAGACTCTGAACTACCCGAACGGGGGACGAGGAAATGGTTTTGGGGAGGGGGGCAGGGGAGAGGTTGGTTGAAGGAAGTAAACACAAAAGGAATGTGGATAGTGTCCGCCTGACCCACGCCTGGTGCTTTGGGCTAAAGGCAGATAAGAGAAGTCAGAAATAACTCATTAGCACATTTATGCTACAGTAGTATTGACGTTTGTCTTGAGAAGTCACAATGAATACTTCGGGATTTGACAGAAGAAGAGGCTATATATAAATCACATCTACATTTATGCGCCCCACGTAAGAAAAGACGAGGAATAGAATTAAAATAATATTGGAAACAAATGTAGTCTACAAATTTATTAATTTAGAACATGTAATTCCAATTTAATTATCTATTTTTCAAGTAAAATATGTAAAGCTGAATTTTATATATTAATCTATAAAATGATAATTTACAGCTAGAGAAAATATCAAATACCTTCCTAATAAATTGGGATTTTTTAAACGATGCCCGATTGAAATATTCCAATAAACTAAATTTAGGATTTGGGATATATTAAAGGTGATATCGAAACAAATATTCCAGCGTTTGCCTGTAGTGTGTATGGGAACACCTCAGTGAAAACAATAAATGTGTTGAAAAACATTCATAAAGAACCATTCTTTGACAGGTTTAAAAACTATTTTTATATCTTGCAACTTTGTTTTTGATAAATCCTATCAATGACAATTTAAAAAAATCCTATATAAATAAAGATATAAATACTGTATCTTTCTTTATTTGTTCTAAACATATCTTTCTTCCAAGACTACTATAGGCTGTCGTGAATCCTAACTGTATATTACAAACTTGTGAAAAAAACCTAAACTGTAATGACGTACACGATAAGTTCATTTAACGTGATTTCCCGTTGACATAGTCATCGGGGTTCAAATCCCGGACGGGTGTAGCTATGGTATTTTTAAAATGTTTTCCATACACGTCTTCCTTGAAAATTTGGGTACATTTTAACTAAGTTTTACTTTACCCATTCCAACTCTATTAGCTTTATTAAAATGCATGTTTCCCGAATAGGTATTAAGACCCCGAGAAAAAATAAGGTAATTTTTATTAATTACAAAATTATTGGACCTTAGGGAATTAATTGTAGTGCCTACAAAAATCACTAAGAGACTTTTTTATTTTTATACACCCACTTTGGTGGCCGCGTGATCTAAAGCTCTACTCTCGCAATAGACTATAGACTGTCGATGACGGGGAGTTTAAGGTTCGAATCTAGGTCGGGTGTACTGAGGGTGGTTTTCCAAAATGGTTTACTACTCTCCCTCCACGTAAATAAGGGCATACTTAATATTGATATAACCTTCATCATCCCAAAACCCTTAGCTTAATTAGTACATAAGCATAACACCCGAACGGGTAGTAACACGCGGTGTTAAAGAAAATACTTTTTACCTTATTTTTCAATTTTAATTTTTCATACCATTAAAGAGCATTTTGGAGACAATTGCAAACTGATTTTAATTGTAATAGAAAAAACAAAAGTTGCTGGAGGCAGATAACTGTGATCTGAGTCTCCACAAATCACATCTATTGAGACTGTAGTTGTGAATGATGTTAGGAATGCCGTTCCATCAGTACATTGTGTTGATATGGATAATGATAGTGCTTTTACAGAACCACAAAGGTAAGCGGATCCAAAAGACACATTTTAATATAGTTCATTTAGACTGGTTTTTATGTTTATCAGACTATTCATATTATAGGCCTGCTTATAAACTAATACTGGTAATAAATTAAAATGTTATCAATGTGGACCAACAAAAAATTGGTGTATTTTATATAAAACCCTTCTTACCAGAATCTACCATTGCAAATCATAAAACCAAGCTAAGAATGAGCAAGCTTTAAATAAGCTCAATGACTATTTTTAAAAAAACGTTTGTAATCAGATCAATATTTTTACAAAAGGAAAATAAGTTTATTTGTATATTGAATAGATTGCAATAAAACCTTGTAATAAAAAAATAAGTCTTCCTTTGCACAAAAGTGATGTACAGTATAGGATCTTTGTTTTAACGACGGGGCTAGTATTATTCCGGGGCAAGGTGGCCCAAATATAATAAATATATATGTACATAATATGTAGTGCTTAAAAATAGCATAATCACGATCATCAACATATCTTAAACAGTGGTGGATTCCGGATGGGGCGATAGGGTTGATCTCTCCCTCCCCCCCCCCCCCCCCCGGAAAGAAAAAAATCGAAAATATTGAAAATAATATCTTACTTTAATTTTGTAAAGAATGACGCTACCATTTCCCTTGCCCAAACTCCTTCATAACCTAACATCAAAATAAGAGTTTGGGAAATATCTTGAATAGGAATTTGTCACAATTTAAATCACAAATCTTCTCTGAAAGTTTCCTGGATTCGGCTGATGTGCCCAGCATACTTCTAGCTGGAATAAATTTCATGTGAGGGAAACATTTCTTTACAGCGCAGAAATTAGTACATTTTTCAAATTATAATAATCTTAGTTTTGCCTGGAATACTGATACATTGTTTGCTAAATCTGAGATGTAATTATTTTTCTCTTGATTTCCTCTGAAAGTTTTCAAAACCTTGCCTCTGCTGCAGTAAACACGGTCACCATATTTGGCCTCGGTTTCCATTGGGAAGCCTTTGAATTGTCGGTGATTGAGTCCTATGATTTAATGAAGTTCTCTGTTTGCACTAATGTCCGTTTCAGATTTCTTTAGCCCAGATATTTTACAACCAAATTTTACTGGTGTAAGCCTATAATGCAGTGATATGCAATAAGTGTGTTGGCATGGCAAAGTTATTATTATTATTATTAGCACCGCGTCTTACTACCCGTTCGGGTTATACGCACTTACGCTAATGTGTAATGGTAGGGTGATTGTGAGATGAAATGAAGGACCTACAGTTTAACGTGAAATCCGAACCACGGTGGTGGCCTGGCATTCCCCACATTCACAAGATGTCTTGTCAGAGGTGAAGGAAGGGTTTGGAAATCAGATAAATCTGTGCCGGGACCGAGAATTGAACCCCGGCCGCCAGAACAGAAGTCTGACACCTTACCCCTAGATCGCCAGGTCACCCTGCAAAGTTATCACATATGCTTTGTGAGGAGAGACACTATTCCATTGTTTGCTCCAATCATTGTAGACAAATTTAGACAAATACCTTTTTGATGCCTTGCAGCAGGTCAGAACCCTTGATCTGTCCATCCATGGAGTACAGAAAGACGAGTTATTAATAAATTTAGAATTCTTAAGTCACACCTGGAGCAAATATGCTCATTTGAATGGTTGATGTTATGTCAGAGAACTCATATATGGCTAGTGAAAAAATAGATGCCAATTTTTTGAAATTTTCAAAAATTTCGATGCAATAATATGTGCAATATCTGTGACACTGCGTTACATAGATATTCAATCAAGACATATTCCCTCAAACTTCTTCACGCAATTAATACAAGGTTTTTAAGATACGGCTACCAAACAATTATTAACAAAGCCCCCATAAATAAACGGACTCGATGTCATAGCTGCTGTTGAAGTATCGGTAGACTTACTAAGTATAAACTTTAAATGCTTTCGTCCCTTAATAAAACTTTTAATCATATTTCGCTGACAACCTAGTCTAAGTAATATGAGAATATGCTAGGAATTTATTTTGCAAATTTCATTTAGTTGTTTGGCCGCAATAAATGGCATGGCGGGCCATGGGTTGTGCACCACTGTTTTACCTTATCGGTGAGAAAAGGGTTCATTTTTGCCTTAAGATATCCTACTCTTCTAGAAGTCATGCTGCTGTAGTTTCTTACAATACTAAAACTCCTTTATAAAAATACACAAAGTAATGTACCAAGCTAGTCCCGGGAAGTTTACTAAGAAGATGGAAATGTGAAGACTTCGTCAAATTGAAAGAACAAGAAGTCTGCCTGCAAAAGTGAAGAAAAAGAACCCATTTAGACTTAGGTTGACTAATAATGACAAAGACTATGGGCCTTGTGCTCAGAAGCCTGATATGGTTACGGAAAAATTTGATAGAGAGAGAATTAGATTTATTGCTACTTTACCAAGCACATCAGAGCAACGTGAGGAGCTTGAAAGAGGGACACTTCTCCAAAGAAATAGTGGTCGATGGAAAGAAGTACGGCGAAAGCTGCTCACTGCCTCTAACTTTGGACCCGTTTGTCGAAGACTTCCTCACACATCTGGTGAAAAGGCTGTTCAAGGTATGCTCTATGATGATTTTGACACAGATGCAATGCTGTACGGTAGAGATGATGAGAAGAATGGTATATTGGCTCTTGAAAATAAAATGAATATTAAAGTTGAGCCTTGTGGGCTCTTTGTTGATCCGGAATTATCTTACTTGGGAGCAACTCCCGATGGTCTAATAGGATCTGACACTATTATTGAAGTGAAGTGTCCACCCTCAGCAAGGAACATGACACCAGAAGAAGCTGTTTTAAAAATAAAGTTTACTTTTTGGAACATAAGAAAGGACAAAAGAGAAATTACGTGCATTAACAAAAAACACACTACTATCAAGTGAAAGGCCAACTTCACGTGACCAGGAGAAGTTACTGCCTCTTTGTTTTATGGAAAAATGTGGGTATAAAGGTCGAGAAGATTTTCAGAGACGATGCATTTTGGGCTAGCCATATGGAGAAAAAACTGAACCAGTTCTATCTAGATTGTCTCCTGCCAGAGCTTGTAGATCCAAGACGCAGACGATCCATGTCTTAGAAATCCACCTTACATAACAAAGGCTATTGAAGATAAACAAAAGGCTGACAAATGTAAGGCAATGGCCGTTGAGAATTCCAATTCAAAACCTAAAGTGAGGCGAAAGCTTTAGTTATTAGGCTTCCAAACGCAAATATAGAGCTAAACTCCCCTTACCTCAATTTTGACTTGTTTTTTAATCGTTTCGTGATTATGTGCTAAAAACAAAATATATAATCTCTAAAATTATGAATAGTTATAAAATTAAAATGGTCGACTGTGTTTGTTGAAAAGTTACCTAAGCTCAAATGTCTTGTATTCTATTGTGATTGTGATCGTTTTATAGCGTTCTATATAAGGGTGTGTCAAATAAATTGCTATTTGCTTCCAATAAAATTATATAAAACAATTTTTTTAACTAATTAATAAAATAATCACAACATTTATAAGTGGTCAAATGCGGGTAAATGATTGTTTTGGAGCGTATACTACCTATCTCGACCCGTCGCCCCAATTTAACCTTGAACATAACTCGTAAACATCCTTGTTCCACAATAACAAGTGAACATATAGTCCGTGGAAGGTTACTATAGACCATTTTCTGTAGGAAGGGAAAAAAAAAAAAAAACTATACTCTATAGTAGCTTAACTGAGTCGCACCTTTTGATTATTGATGTGTGCTGGGGGAGAGATTTGAACTGAGACCTCCTTCATCCCCGGCATCGTGAACATATAGTCCGTGGAAGTGATCGAATCGATTTTCAATAATGGATAATTGGTGATGGATTATCGATTATCGAGAGGGTTTAAAACACGGATATTCTAAAAAAGTTCCTTCATACGAAAACCGTTGACCACCTTATGACCTTGAACAAGTTTGTACTCGCTCCTCGTCGTTGGACATATAGACCATTTTCTTTTCCCGCGGGGGTAACCCCCGGTTCAAGCTCTGTTCCCTGGTGGTAGCGTCTAATAAAACACGGATATTATAAAGTATACATTTATTTATTATACATTTTTACAGGAATGACGCATATATTCGTTTATACGTTTTTCTACAGTGTCTCTTAGATGCGTTAGTAAAATTGTTTTCAGTTCACAATCCAGCATGTAATAGTCCAAACCGACGACTTGACGCGTATAGTAGGTAGCACTGAGGAGATCCAGGTTTCTGATGTGCGTTTCCACCGTAGGTTGTTCTAGGTCGACGACATCCGCCGATTCGTCGCACACATCTACGACGAGTGTGTCGATCAGATTGTTGCAATAGCGTGCGACGGGTGTCGACCACATGTCCCTTCGGTCGACGGCGACGTCGATGAGGTCCCACACGTCACAAAGACGCGCCCAGCTAGGTGCTAGATAGGCGACCCGTTTGAGTCCGGCATCTTGTTTCTCGCTGATGACGACCATACGGTCACCACACATGCGTCTCAGAGAGATTTCGTGATTATTCAGACTAATCTTCTGAGGAGGTTGCGTGTTGTTGAAAAACTTTGATATGACCGACTTGTAGGTGCTCAGTTCTTGCCATTCTGTACGGTTAAACACGGCGCAGTTCCCGCCGCATTTTTCTAGTTGGACATAGGGCGTAAAGTTGTTCTTGACGCTCATGCCGACGATGACTCGCTTGGCGTCGACTGCGTCCAACGGAAACAATGTGTTGAAAATACCGGTGACGGCGAGTGGTTTCGCAGGCTTTGCGCAAACGTCTTGACCTTCCATGATGTTCGGTGGTTATGACCGGCACACCGCCGGGACGCCCTTTTTATAGGCACACGCCGATTGGACGCACCCTCTCACGGGCGGCAGGACCCTAGCGTCTTGAAAAATCTATTGTAATATCTCACCACTTTAGCGTCGTTGCCTGCACGATCGGTGAGCGAGAATAGGGCGAGGAAAGTTTTCAGCGGAATGTTCTGGGCGCGATATAGAAGGTACATGAGACAGTATTGGCCGCAAACGTCTGAGGCGATGCTTTGAAGCTGTATCGTGTTATGCGACGTGCGAAAAGTGTTTTTGCGTATAAATGCCAGATGCGACTTTATACGCGGTGGAAAACCATAACTGTCAAAGTATTCTCCCGCGCCGTTCTTGTCGATAAAGATGGCGACCCAATGCGTCCCAGGTTTGGTGTGTGGATCGGTGTTGATGACTAGAGCGGCAGGTCGCGCTATTCTTGCGGGTAGTTGATCAGCAGGGAAAACACCCGACCGTACAGAACGGAACCACGGACATGTTTTCAGCGCACGTCTTATGGTGTGCGTGTCCATCTTCAATCATCCAGTCTCGAAGTCCCCAGACGATAGAGGCAGAGCAGAAATTCCATACACAACTATGTGCCATGCACATGGTGCGGCCTAATTTAAGTGTTTTCAGTGACGAACAACCTTTGTCGTACAGATCTACGATGGGTGTAGACGTGTATTTGGCTAGAAACTTTTTCTTTTCCGACCCCTTGACGTAGACGGTTTCTGCACGCGTTGTGGCGCGGGAGATGAGGGATTCGAGCAGGCTGTAATCTACATCACCGCAATCCCAGGTGATACCGTGCAGATTGTTGACTATATAGTCGGCTTTCTTTCTGGCGTCGGTGGAAAGTTCTTCGATAGCGTATGGAGGTTTTAACACCCAATGTTGAAGTAATGTGCCGCATACAGATAAAACACTCAGTTCCTTGACGATAAACTCGTTGTCGTCGTCGATGAAGCTCTGGAAATCCACAATGACGTCCATGGCTTAAATGAAGGGGGTAAGGGGCGGGAAGCCGTTTATATTAACTTCCATAATCGGTCACGACGTTTCTGTCCTTGTCGATGGTGATGATGTTGGCAAACTCCCCGTACACGATACAGTTGACGGTTTCGACGAGAGCTCGGGTGAAGCTCACTTCGATGCTCAGAGAACCGTGCCTCGTCAAATTCCAATGCGATGTCATGTGGGCGGAGAGATTAGGCGTGAGATCGAAAGCCATGAGATGATATCCCTTGGGGAAGGCTTCTCGTGTGATGTCGCTACCCTCGTTCATGAAATGGATACCCGTTCCAGAAAACAGCGTGTGGTAGGACATTACATAGTGTCCGTTTGAAAAATCGGGCTGTAACGGTTTCGACGGTACTTGTTCCCCGTCCACGTACAGCGAGAAATGGTTCATGCCGTAGGTTTGAAAGTTGAACGGGTTCTTGGTGGCGTCTCCGTTGAACGCTGCGTTCGACACAAATCCCACGATGCACCGTTTGGGTAACTGGCCGGTGAATACGTTGTCCAGCGATTTCCCTTGCACGCCCGTAGGAATAGTGAGTGTTTTTACTTCCACACGGGTGATGGGATACTTTGCGGACTGACGTTTAACGCTTTGGCGTGTGCCAACAGTATAGAAGGTGCTACTTTGACACGCCGCACTAGAAGGCCGGCTTCAACGATGTGAACCTTAAAGTGAGGGAGTTCGGGCACCGACATAAGACTAAACCCGTCTCTGGAACGGACCAACCTGACTCTGAGTTCGGTGCCGTTCAAAAGGTATTTCTCTTGGTTAAACACGTCACCGTGTAGATACCCCAAAAGATCCACCGTCTTACTTTTTGTGGTGAGATTGCGACGGGCCTCAAATCCCTTGTTGTTGGCGTTAGACTCCTCAAAGTTTCCGGGGGTGTCTGCAAACCACAGACCGCAAGTCAAATGGGTTCTTTTGGCTTCGCTGTTGTAATTGAGCAGCGTCTCGATGTACGCCCTATAGGCATACGTGTTGCTGGGTGGTGAGACTAGTTTTTGGTTTAAAAACACGTCCACCTGTGTGAATAGAGAATGCAGCCAATTGTTGACGGGGGCGATCTGATCCACCTCTGTGAAAGCGCCACCGTCGGGTTTCACGATGGCCGCCCTGAGATAGAGCATAGTCTGGGAAAGATCGATATAGAACTCGCCTTGTCCGGTAACGGTAAATTCGATGGGTGAATCATCGGTGAGGGAAGATACAGGTTTGTACTGGAGCCATTGTCCGCTTTCAAGACTGGTTTGAGTGGGTGGCACGGAAAAGAGATCAAGTTCACTGCTGGCACACTCGCAGGACTGGGGGTGTAGAAACGACATCTCAACTGAAAATATCTTTAGCTTCTTTCTTGACCTTTTTACGTCGGGTGACGACCTTAGAATGACGTCGTTGCTTCTTACGACGCCCTTTATAGCCTGAGCCGGTCATCAGCGTGTTGATCTTCTGTTCAGCCTTGCGTTTCA
Organism: Timema cristinae; assembly: GCA_039000515.1. Classification (NCBI taxonomy): domain Eukaryota; kingdom Metazoa; phylum Arthropoda; class Insecta; order Phasmatodea; family Timematidae; genus Timema; species Timema cristinae. The sequence goes on along the minus strand of JBCFYV010004027.1, from coordinate 66,284 downwards.
GGTTTGTTCCAGCCTCGCCGACACGTTGCCGTAGGGCCTCTTTGAAAGGACGCCCTTGATTGGCAACGTCGGAGAGCACGTCGATACCCGTATGAAGCGCCTGTTTTCCTATGGCCTTAGCGCCGCTTCTCAGCAACGGTACGACGCTTTTGAAAAGACCACTGAAAAAACTTCCTATCCCATGCCCGCGTTGATAGGGAACACCGTGGTAGATCGAAGATATTCCTGTTCCAGCCTGGTCGACGTAGTATCTTTGGTAGGGACAGTTCATGTTGAGCAGCGTCGAAAATGAAGTTTCACGCACACTTTTCCAAACTCGAATGGTACAGGTTCACCCGTGTCTGTTCTTATATTGATTTCCAAGCTTTCAATTTCCCTTCTAAGCACAGGCATATAGTGCAACGGGTCGTAGCTAACTGTCTTATGTATGCCGTAGAGATAGTTTACGTTGTTGATACCGACGATACGTAACAGCGGTGCCACAATGTCACCCACGGGCTGAGGCTCGACGATATCCGTGTAGATGTACATTTGCGAGGGCAGGCCTAGTAGAATGTTGGCGGCGTACGGAGACTTTGGTACTTTGATAAGATTAGTCTTAGGATCAAAACCGAGCTGTAGACTTAGTTGACTGGACAGCGTCACCAGCTGTATATTTGGTGAAGAGGAAACAACTTCAACTTTTTTGTTGGGGTTTGTGTACTTGAATACAACTCCAGAATCCCCTTTAAAAGCCTCTACTTCGTTTAGAGCCTTGATCAATTCATGTATAGTGCCGTAGTTTCCAGCAGGGATGTGATCCTTGAATATTTGTTCCACACCGTTAGCGTCCACCCAGTTGTACCATACAATATTTTGACCCTCGGGTACGGTGGTGAAAGAACAGGGATATTGAAATTCGGCGAGAGCGACTTCCCACCGCCCGTCGAGTGTGAGACGGTAAGGAAGTTGCGTGGTGAAATTCGTGAGGGTATTTTTCGGGAAATATCCCATAGAGCTGTCGCTCGGTAAAGTGATGTAAAATTGGTCCTTCATGGTAGCGCGCTGACGTAACTGGCGGGAATCCAGGAATTAAACTTGGCCGGGTAACCTTTCCACTGCACGTACACTTTCTTTCTAGCGCCTTTACCCTTGACACGTAGTATTTTATCAACTTTAAAAGTTTCAGGGAGACGTACGCGTTGCAATTCGGGTTCGTAGAAGGTTCCCTCCACCTCTTCGCCGTCAAGATCGGTCAGTCTGTAGACGACAGGTTGTCGCATCACGACACTGCTGACTTTGAAAATCTCTTCGCTCCAATTGCTCTCGTAGCCCTTTTCAAACAGCATTTTGGATTTGCTAATACGCACCGTGTCGCCGACTTTGAGTTTCGGCCTGCTATCGGGATTTGGACGCCGCTTACCGTACAGATTATCTCTGACTTGAAGCACATTAGTTTCTGAAACGTTTGCGGGCGCCATCTTGATACTGGAATGTTTTGCGCCGTTGTAAGCGTCTACGAGAGCTTGGAGGACGTCCACATACCGATACGTGTTGTTTCGGGTAAAGTAGCGCCACATGCGTCCTTTCAGAGTTCTGTTGAATCGTTCCACGACGCTCGCCTTCACGTCCGGATTATTAGTGGTGTAGTAATGCACGCCTTCTCGCTTGAGAAATTTCCGGACTAGACGTGCCGTGAACTCTGTCCCCTTGTCCGTCTGTAAACTTAGAGGTTTACGCCCACTTTGCTCGAAAATGTCCTGAAAGGCGTCTCTCACCACACTCCCCCTCTTGGACGGAAGCGTCCTCGCCCAGGCCATCTTGCTAAACACGTCGATGACGGTGAGCAAGTACACTGCACCGTCGTTGTATTTGGCGAGACTTCGCATATCGTTGAGATCGGCTTGCCAGAGATCGTCAATGTTTGACACCACGTACCGATTGCGTGGAAACTTTTTTAGCACCGGTCTGTGTAGGGTATAAGCGTCCTGCGCACGAAGCCATTCTCTTACTTTGGCGGGATCTTTCTTTGACGCCTTTATGAGCGACGCCGCCCCTGCAAACCCTGCAGGATGAGAAGGGTCGTAGTAGATGTCGTCCATTAAGCTCGGAACGGCAGCCACCGGTTTTCGTCCACCCTCTTCTTCTTCTTCTTCTGCGACGATGTAAGTGGTTGTGGTACGGGCGTCGGATCTCTAATGGGCGCCAAACGTTTCGGATTCACAATAAATTCTTTCGGAATGTTTATTTTTTGCAGAGCCGTGAGAAACTCTCGCCACCCCGTCGGTTCGCTGTGTCTTCTCGCTCTGACCAGATCATTGATTAAATCCACGATATTGGATCCGCGGAGAGGCGTTTCGTGAATACTCACTTCCCCTTTATCGTCCCAAGAGATACCGCCTCGAGACTTGATATGTTCTAATAAAAGTTCAGCTTTTTTACGCGCCTGTGCTGGTACAGTATTAAGTACGGGAAGTACAGACACTTCAGGGGTGGTGGTATTTTCAGGCGGTGGAGGGTGTTGACTAAAGTGCAGATAGCGCTGCAGCACTTGTTGGTATAAAGTCCATTTAGACTTGTCGTCGAGTTTTGAAGCGAGGATTTTTTCCATCTCCTTGTCCAGTTCGGAGACCACTAGATTTTTGGCCGACGCCTCTTGGTGGTAGTGTTGTTCGTAACGGTGTAATGTTTCCGGGGACACCAATATCATCTTTTTCGTGTGTTCCATCATCTACTTGTTGAACAAGGAGCCGAGGACACCGCTGATTAACGGGCTAAAAGTAACGGTAGGAACGCTCCTCCTTTCTGAACGAGTAGTCGTCTCTTCTTCTTCCAGCACTCTCCTCGTTTGACCAGCTTGCGCAACACCTGCTTGTGTGCACGTAACTTTGTCTTCTGCGCATTTTTCAGCGGCACCCGCCCTTTTAAAGTGTTGTAGGCACATTCGCAAACGGCGTCAATCAGTTTCTTGTCGGCCGTTTTCAGCAAGGCGACGCGTTGGTGGGGGTTCATGCGATGCATCGCACGTAGCAGAGGGGCCTGCTTCAACACTTTGGGACTCATGGTTATGAAATGATTTGTAATCGGGAAGTGTCGGTGTTTTTATAACTTTTGCGTGGTAGGTACACGCAACACCCGTCTTTGGTGCGGGTTCTATATCTGAACCATTCGGGTGTACCTTGTTTGAAATCTAACAAGATATAGCCGTGGGGAGTACTTGTAGCATCGGTGTAAGCCTCTTGTAAAACACGGGGGTTTTCAGGACATACCTGGCGTGCAAAGTGTTGAATCTGACCTCTATCTCGGGGATTTTTAAAAAGCACGATATAGTGTGCGTTTAAAGAAATGTCTCTTTGGCCCCTGCCCTGGTGGAATATATTTTGTGTAAGGTACATGACGCTAATATTTTGATGGTGGCATCCTTTGGTGAAAAGATCGACGACCACTTCGTTGGCTTCACGCATCAGGTCGTCCAGGATAATCAGCTGCGGAGATTCGTTACATGTGTCATCCATTTCCGGTAAACCCTTACAGAATATGACTGAGCCGTCTTGTTCGAATCCCGGTTGCCATAGAGAATAATACCAGGTGATTTTATCAAATTTAACGTCACACATTGTGTTCAAGTTGCGGATAAAGTCTGCTACAAAATATGACTTCCCGCAGCCGGAAGGGCCGCTGATGATGGCCGAAAATGGATGTTTCAACTTGTCCATAATGTTTGAGACTGAGCTTATAAGCTATATGAGCTTGTATTTATAGGATAGGAGAGAGGTGTGGGGTATAGACGTTAAAAAACACAAACATAACAATTTTTACAATATTTATTTGCTCATGAATATTTACAATATATAAACATAAGTGGTTTTGTTTACAATATGAGGGAATAGTGGCCTCGGTACTAAATAAAAAATTTTACAATCAGTTTATCATAATTAAAATATATACAAATAAATAAATCAGGTAGGCGGAGGATTGCACTGGCAAATAAAAAAATATAAAAAAAAGTAACCCGGGTGCATAAAAAAAATAATAAAAAAATATGCTTGTTTTCATGCAGAAAAAAATATGAAAAAAACAACAATCTTTGAAAAATGGTATGTTGGTGGAACTGTCTAGAGTGAAAGAAAGTAAAAGGTGATTATTCGGCCCGTCTAAATAATCACCTTTTAATCGTGGCGAGCGCGTTTGCAAGGACTTTGATACCCAAACGGCAACGTATTATAATCATCGATTATCCGGCGTTTGGTGTACACCGGCCGGTAAACCTTACTCTGCGAAACGGTACATACAGTCGCAAGACCTTTTCTTATAATTTTGTGCGGTATCTGTATGTACCGTTCCGCGGCCTGTTCGGTGACCATCGCTTTCAGAACGTCAAAATTAACGTCGTTCCGGTTGCCGTAGTTTATGGTGATCCCGCGAACCTTGCACACCGTTTTTGTTTTGGTGGGATCGCCACCGACACAAATCCGGTACGCGTAATTCTTGGGACCACCAGATACAAAGGCGCTGATGTAGCTTCCCGGCCCGTAATCCTGAAGTTCGTCAGTGAGGTCACCTAAAAAGTCTCCGGTCGGTGGACTCTGATCGCCGGGGCGTTCCGTGAACAGAACGCTATCCGTGTCGTGATACAAAACGCGGTCCCCCAATTGTTCAAGGATGCCGTATAAGTGCAACCTAGCCATAGCAGTCGTGTAGCACGCCACCGCCACACTCGTGTTAGGTTAGGGCGCAACGCGTCACGCGCATCCTTGTAATTGAGGAACATAACCTCATCATTAACATCTATGACGCTGTCCACGGTGATGTACGGATCCGTCAGGTACTTGTGGACGCCCTGATAGTCGTTGACAACGGCTACGTGTGGTAAATCGGGTCTTTGCCCAAACTTTCCCCATAACGAATTTAAAAAGAGTTTAGCCAGTGTGCGGAGACCGGGGTTTTTACACACAGAATCGAAATCGAGTTTTACCCCTTCCCTTTCCTCATAATTTTGAATGTAAGCTAACTTATCCTCTCGTGAGGTGCACCACTCTGGCCATCCGCTGGCTTCTTGTTTAATTTTCAAAAAAGTATCGATGTAGCCGTGAAACAGGCCGCCAGAACGTGTCTGACGGTCGTAAACAGATACATCGTACTCCCACACTTCGTGCACTGCTTCAACGGTGTAGCCTTTCTCAACGGCTTTCCGGATCTCGTCAATCACCCAGACGCCTGTCAACCAGCGATCTTTTTTGTCGTTGTGCCGACACGCGTCTTGGTTTTTCTCCTCCCCGCATTTCCTGCACAAGATGAACATCAATTTGTCGTGCATCCGTGTAGGCAATACGGGCAAGAATAAATCCCGCGGAGGCGTCACTGTAACTTTGGCTATGCCTTCTACTCGATCTATAGCGGGACAATTTGGCTCCAAGTGAATTTTGGGGTGGCCGACGGGGTATTTTTTGTACTTGCAAACGTACGGATACAACGAACACACGTCCAAGTACCTGATCTTCTCTCCACAAGAAAGGTCAGCTTCGTGGAAGAGTTTGATACAATTTGTACGCCCGCCAAAGAATGCATCCCTGGGGCTGAGTGGCTCCTTGGTATACACCTCGTGCCGGAGTACAAATCGTTGCAAGTCCTTGTCTGTGCGTTTCATCGCGTTAAACGTACACTCCCACATCTCTACGACCGTGTAGCCGGCGTTCTTAAACTTTTCCACGCAGGCCATGGTCGCTTCATAGCGCGTCTCCATGGTCTCGTGGCGGCTGTTTTTGACGGGGGTGGTCCTGTCCGGATAACAGAGCGGACACCCGTGCCAATAACAGCCCCAGAACTGGAAGACGGTGGTGGTATCTCCAGCTTTAACAACGCCGTCTACACGTCGCCCTAACACGTATTCCTCACGGCCGTTACCCGCATGAAGGATAGAGACACCGCGTTGATGGGCCTCCCAGCAGAGCCATTGTACTGCGACGTGCGACTGTTGGTCCGCGCACCGGTAGCCACCGTTAGGGACAATACCGACGGTATTCTCCTTAAGATGGCTTCGGCGGTAAACCAACATGGCCGCTCCAGCGATAGTACACGCCTCTCTGAAAGGATCCACCTTTGCTTTCTCCACGAGCATGTCTCTAAACTTTAGGCAGGCCTTCCGCAGGATCTCTACGTCTTTCACGCAATACAGTTCCAGCTCGCGGTTAAAATCAAAGACGTAATTTTCTTTGACCAACGCGTCATACCACTTCTCAAAGCGCTCCTTTCCCTCGACCGACATCTCGCCGACGCCGTAGTCCTCCTTTGGCGGCAAGGGACCCCTATACCCCGCGTTTTCTTTTTTGTTGAAAAAATGGGGGAAATGTCCCTTGGCCAAAGACTCGTCCAAGCCGAACGTTTTGGGCATCTTGGACAACGACATGGGGAGAAAGTTCAGCGAGTCAATAAAATGGAGCGGGCCGTAACGCATGGACATGATTTTCCCACCGTTCATTATAAGTTCTGGAGTCCATTTTTTCACCTCCATCATGTATTTTAAAATGAAATTTCCGTCATAGCCCTTGGCATTATGGGCTAGGAGGGTGATGTCTTTAAATTTTGAAGCTTTAATTTGCTCTATAAAACCGAAAAATTGGGCCATTGTGGCATCACCCTTGAATATGCGAGTCCTATCGCCCCCGCAATCGGTGCAATGATTGTCATTTGCATCTATATGAAGACAGGCCTTGCAACATGCCTGCACGACACAAAAGTTAGGTTCGTGCAGGTACGTGTTGACCGCACCTTGAAGAGGCGTTTCTTGTCTGCATTCAAAATCGTAAAATACAAACATGAAATTGCTCTTTTCCAGCGACGGTTTGGCTGGGGCCCGCTTCATATAACAGAAATGCCCAAAAGGGCGATGGGTCTCGCATACTCTACAAAAAGTCTCATAACACCTGTGTGAATAGTTTGACTTTTCCAAACTGAAAAATTGCCCGCATACCTCGCAAACCTTTTTGACGTCACAGACCGACATGTGACCTCTGCAAAAACCGGGACGTTTATGGTTATCAAAACACTGCTGGTTTGTTAGCCGACGCCCGCAATCTTTACAGGTCACAGTTCGACCACCGCTACAAGCCGGTTTAGCGTAGCATCTTTTGCACGCGGATTCGCATTTGTGCTCATTCTTATGATCAAACGGCACACGGCACTCGCGACAAAAGTACCCACACTTAAACGCGGCTGTCACAGATGTTATGACATCAAAATGGTTTTGCTTGTCGTCGTGAAAATACAAATCAAGGTGCCCCTTAAAGGAATGTTCGGAGGGAGTAGGCCCCTCAAATAGGACCTGTCTCCCCCGACGTTCCCTGAACACGGTGATTTTGTATTCGGTGAGGTATGTTTGAAATTGTTTCAGTTCGGTGAGTCCACCACCTTTCAAAAGATTCACACGGGCATCACGGCATAAATCTTCTGCTTTGTATTTTTGAATATTGCGGCCCTCCTTTATGTGTTTATAGGTGTTCACATCCATGCATCCCGGTTCTCTTTTAACGTCACATATAGCCTTGGCGACAACCAATGCACGGGCGAGGCAAAGTGTGTCGCCATTTTGAATAGTAATTATTCCTTTATTATTACGGCTATACGTGGTAGCGGGAGCGAGTTTATCACATTTATGATTACCCCTCCCGCGCGGCTCTTTAAAGTGGTGTAACTTGATATACAGAGGGGATGAAGTGAGGAACGAAGCATTGCTTTGTAACACTCGTTCTACATTAGAGAGCACAGCCTGCGCGTCAAGCTGCTCTGCTCGTCTAAAGGAAACGAACACAGGTCTTGACGGGGAGTCTGTGTTGACCAATAGTAGACCTACGTGATCCTCGGCGCTAACTCCATGATCCTGGAGACGTCCAAGCAAAGCATTGATTTGCTCCTCGAGCCAGGTTTGAGCGTCACGATCGCTCCCCGGCGTCCCTAATTGTATGATCAATTCACGACCGACATAAAAAAAACCGCCTCAATTGCTTAATTCTCTCTTCGACGATTCGGAGAGGGACGCCTTGAGGCAACGATCCTCCTACCTGATTAACCGGGCCACTACTCGGTGCCGAAGACGGGCCAGCGATGGGTTGCGGGACTCCCTCGGGGCTCGAACACCGTGCTGAGGCGTTGCGGCAGCGATGGTTGTCGGTGGGCAGCCATTTTCCCCATCCATTTCAACTATAACACACGTGTGTAATAAATACAAAGGTTAAACACACATGAATAGGAATCGAACCCGGGACCCCCCTCGAAAATTGTGTGTGTGTAATAAATACACCCTAGGACTTACAATAATTTATTATTTGTAAGAATATGTGAATGGCTGTATATGAAGTTGTTAAAGAAAGTCTTGCAATAAACTATAATTACAGTCTTCCCAATTCATAATCTAATAGCGCAGTGCTAAAAATGTGTTGAGTATTATAGATCCTTCATCATCCATGCAAATGTATGTACACTTCCTATAATTTTGGCTTTAGGTTTAAGTGGATAATTTAGTATGTCAACAAAATATAGTTTCGAGCATTAAATTCCAGGACACCCTTGACAGGTATTCACCCAACTGTGGGTAAACTTACCTTTCATTATTCTACCCCTATAGTGTAGTGATAGTCACAATGTACGGGTTAACACAAGTACCAATTTTTCTGAGTAGATGGCACAGAATAAATAGCAACGCATATGTTACCCTACACTATTTACTATATATGTTACTCGCAGGCAAATAGTGTGTACATCGCACAGTAGACCAGACTTACGTTGTTGAGGAGATTGGGGTTTGATAACTCTACAAGGGTGGATGTAACACACACAGTTCTTTTAAACGTTAATTAGTGTGTGTGTGTGTGTATTGATGCTGTCCTAGTATAAGTAGTTAACACATTATTTTAGGTTTTTTTTTACGTAAACCGTTTTAATTAATCTCATCATGTGTGTATTTGTATATACATATCTGACAGCTAGAAGAACTTCCTAGATTAAATCTCATGTATTAATACGCCAAGTCATGTGATCTTCATACATACAGACACTAGTACTGAACACAGGGCATTAATGAGAGAGCGGATTTTTTTTTTTGTGAGTGTTTAATGTAATTTAAATTATTTTATAGATTAACTTTGTTGGGAATTTGGATTTGTTAATAGTGGTTTAAACCGTTTCGGGAATTGAACCCCTCCTTCCACGCGAATGATAACTCTACAAGGGTTGATGTAACACACAGTTCTTTTTTTTTAAACGTTAATTAGTGTGTGTGTGTGTGTGTGTGTGTGTGTGTGTATTGAATATGAGTAGCTAGCACATCGAGTTCAAGGAAATCCCTGAAGTTAAATTATAACACAAACCAGATAGGTTTTGTTTTAATTAATCTCATCATGTGTGTATTATACATGAACTGATTTTCTAAGGAATGGACATATCTGACAGCTAGAAGAACTTCCTAGATTAATACGCCAAGTCACTTGCTATACATACATACACACTGAACACAGGGCATTCTGTTTTTTTTTTTAATGTAATTTAAATTATTTTATAGATTAACTTTGTTGGGAATTTGGATTTGTTAATAGTGGTTTAATTTATCAAACCAACATTTTCATCTATGCCCGGGCCTTCCACGCGCATGATAACTCTACAAGGGTGGATGTAACACACACAGTTCTTTTAAACGTTAATTAGTGTGTGTGTGTGTGTGTGTGTATTGATGCTGTCCTAGTATAAGTAGTTAACACATTATTTTAGGTTTTTTTTTTTTACGTAAACCGTTTTAATTAATCTCATCATGTGTGTATTTGTATATACATATCTGACAGCTAGAAGAACTTCCTAGATTAATACGCCAAGTCACTTGCTATACATACAGACACTAGTACTGAACACAGGGCATTAATGAGAGAGCGGATTTTTTTGTGAGTGTTTAATGTAATTTAAATTATTTTATAGATTAACTTTGTTGAGAATTTGGATTTGTTAATAGTGGTTTAAACCGTTTCGGGAATTGAACCCCTCCTTCCACGCGAATGATAACTCTACAAGGGTGGATGTAACACACAGTTCTTTTTTTAAACGTTAATTAGTGTGTGTATTGAATATGAGTAGCTAGCACATCGAGTTCAAGGAAATCCCTGAAGTTAAATTATAACAAACATCAGATTAGGTTTTGTTTTAATTAATCTCATCATGTGTGTATTATACATGCACTGATTTTCTAAGGAATGGACATATCTGACAGCTAGAAGAACTTCCTAGATTAATACGCCAAGTCACTTGCTATACATACAGACACTACTGCTGAACACAGGGCATTCTGGTTTTTTTTTGTTTTTTTTAAATGTAATTTAAATTATTTTATAGATTAACTTTGTTGGGAATTTGGATTTGTTAATAGTGGTTTAATTTATCAAACCAACATTTTCATCTATGCCCGGGAATCGAACGCGGGACCCCTGACTCAACAGACTTTAAATATAATTGTTCGAAACATACGCGTTAACAAAGGTTAAACCCACATTTTCAGCTGTGCTTTTAACGTCAGAGTTGTTGATACGACAAAATACCCGCTCGTCTCCAGTCGCTAATGACAGGAGAAAGTGACTGGTTTCTGTCTCTCTCTAACAAAATATATTATTGCTTGGGTTTAAACTGAACAGCTGTAGCGAGGAAGTCAGCTTTCTATTTACAAGTATAGTCGATACTCACTTAAGAGTTGATCTAGTAGCTCAAGTTCGGTCAAAACATCGGCATGAGGGATGGCTGCCGTGACCCCTAGCGGCGCCTGCACACCATCCCGGATCTCTGGGGCTAGCCGTTCGAGCTCGGCCGACATGTCGTCGTCCATCTTTTGGGCTGGCGGCGACGGTGGTGCAATGTCCCAAAAATCTGAAATTAAATAAATACATATTAATTACTATCACAGGGGCAAAAAAAACTACACACCAATCATGCTCAAATTTAAAGCCGGAAATTACCCGCCGTGCAAATCCCTTCCTCTGTGAAAAGCCCCAACAGATCTGATGGAGACCGCGTTTGAATAGTTCCTGCAGGCGCCGGTGTTGTGTCTTCTTGGAAGTCTGTAAAGAGCAAATACCTCTGTACACCAAAGACTTTTTATCATGTAAAATAGTTACCCCTTAATATATACAAAACTTTTTAAACTTACCGAAATTGAACCAGTTTTCAAGATCGTCAAAACTCATCTTGATGTTTATAGGATGAAATCACTAATTATATTGAACGAGTGTAAAGATTTCGGGGTCTATTTATAGTCGTTTGCTTTGTTACACAACCACAAAAAAAACAGGGATGTTTACAAACCCTCACGAAGTCCTCGTCAAGGCTATTGGGAGGCAATCAACATATCCAAGGTGACTGGAGGGCTATAGGCCGGTTTTCATATGAAGGAACTTTTTGAAAATATAGACAGTTTTCGATGTTGCAGGCGCTGGAAGGGCTTCCTGATAATTTAATCATAATATCCGTGTTTTAAACCCTCTCGATAATCGATAATCCATCACCAATTATCCATTATTGAAAATCGATTCGATCACTTCCACGGACTATATGTTCACGATGCCGGGGATGAAGGAGGTCTCAGTTCAAATTCTCCCCCAGCACACATCAATAATCAAAAGGTGCGACTCAGTTAAGCTACTATAGAGTATAGTTTTTTTTTTTTTCCCTTCCTACAGAAAATGGTCTATAGTAACCTTCCACGGACTATATGTTCACTTGTTATTGTGGAACAAGGATGTTTACGAGTTATGTTCAAGGTTAAATTGGGGCGACGGGTCGAGATAGGTAGTGCGTATATTGACATTTCGAAAAACTTTTATTCAACTATGTTTTTAAATTTCATATAATAACTATAGTATGAAGAGAAATATGTTGAATATATTAATGCGAATGTGTTAAATTCATTATTTTATAAAATTACTGGTGAATGTATAGAATCACCAAAAGTAAAAGTAATTTACCAGTAATTTTTTTAATATACCTATCCACTTTGGTGAAAGTATGAAACATCAACGGTATTTTCTACATCTACCATTGATTTTATAAAATATATAAGTTATGCTGAATATATTATAAAACATAACTCAAAACTAATCAAACCTTTACTTAGCTTATTAACATTAACCAGTGACTGATGGTAATTTTTTAAAATCACCGGTGACTTGATAAAATTTTCAGCGATTGAAATAGTGTTTTTGTAGATTCACCCAATGTAAAAAATACGAAAAGTAGCAACAGATGAATAAAGGCATCTGATTGGCTGAGCGTTTGAGTCACTCAGTACACAAGCCAGCTCGTTAATTATATTCTCAAAGATAATGGAAGATAATCTCAGTTGTTAAAAATTAGGTAATATGTTGGAAGTTGGAAGGATAAATAAACCTTAAAAATACACACCTATACAATCAACATTGTTACTCTACTTATTAATAATAAACGGTACGGATGACGGTGCACCACACAGTCTTTCTCAATCTCTCATATTAAAATGGACTGATTTACTAAAAACTTGTAATAGTTGTGAAACGAAATAATAGATTCCCCATATTTTTACAGAAACACTCCACCAAAGGTCATAAAGGAAATAATATACACTGCTAGCTATTTAATTCCTTACTCCATGGCAATAGATTATTCAGAACACTTGCAGAAATGTAATAAAAGGGGAACATCTTTGTCCACCAAAGAGCATAATAAATTTCATATTTAAAAGATCTCCAAATTTATGTTTTTATATTTGCTTATATCTCAGAAACTATTGGTTTTTTGAAATATGTTTCGAATAAAATATTTGTTATTTTTAACAGTACAAAAAAAATACAGTTATAAGTATTTTCGTATCTCAAATAGTAGCGGAGAAATGATCAAAATTGGAAATTAACGCTTATGTAAAGTAACCTTAAAGTCACTTTCATAGGAATTGGAAAATTGCCATTTTGTTTGTAATATTAAACAATACGTAAATCAAAAACATTAAACAAAACATTTGGCTTTTCACTAAATATTAAAATAAAATAAACATATGTTTGTAATAATTTTCAAAACAATTAGGAGTTTTAACTTTTATTTATTTATATTTTATCTAAAGAAAAAAATTATTTCAATAAATTTATTTTGTGTAAGTGAACTTATCTAAAACTATGCAAACTAATATAAACATCCTAGGCCAAACCTAAATACACTTTAATTGACTTGTACCAATTAGAATAAAACTCTGGTAGTCCGAGATTCCGGATAATCTGATCAGGGGGCCATTTATTGGCATTCCTTTACCCCTTTCTTGAGTTAGCCACAAAAAAAGTGCCCCATTAAACTTGGCAAACAATTACTATTTCAATGTTCGACGACTATTCAGATATTAAATTAATGTTGAGGAACCAAAAAATTACATTTTAGAATTAATTTCATTTCTGTCACTAATGCTTTTCCAACTACAAACTTCTTAGCTAGTTTAGTCGCAATTTTACAATTACCGAGACATTTTAAAACTTCCAGTTTTTTTTCCATAGACGTGTCCACAGAAGGGCACAGGTAGGCCCCCCTTTTGTTCTTTCAAATATTGTGTTCAATGAGGCAGGCACGCACGCACACACACACACACACACACACACAACTGTAAGAAATCATTGCTTCGTGTGAGAAGGATGCATATAATTCTTATTACAATTTAAAAATAGCTCTAAATAACTTCCAGAGTCTTATGATTTGATCACTCTTAATAAAATAAAAAGATATGGAAAAAAAATCCAGGAATGGACTACTCTGAATAGCTTCCATAAAGAAAAGCTATATTTAAATATATTCTTATAAAAAACTTTGGGTCAGTGGCGGTGGAATCGACGGGTAAGGGGGGGCACTGCCCATGGGACGAATTAGCCCCCCATGGAAAGAAGTTTCTCTCTCCTAGATACATTTCAAACACTTCGACAATATTGAATATTAAACTAAAAGATTGCCTTAAATAGAACTCCAAATGATTTCTATGTGCATTAAATTTTCAAAAATTAACTGGAGAAGACCACACCCTATAACTTCTAGAATAATGTAACTGTAAGAAAAAAATCAGTTTAGAAGCGCTCTTAATAGCTTTTAGAGTCATCTTAATAAATAAATCGAGGCAAGGGTCACTCAAGATAAGTTTAAAATGGTTGTAATTTGAAGAATTGTCTTGCTATAAATACTACTAATGGATTTTGAAAGCCTTTAATTTTTAAAAATTGGCCAGTGGAAGATCACTTCAAACATCTGCTAGAGGCATCTACTTAATTTTCGGTAATTGATACGAAAATATTGTTAGATATAGGACTCTTGAAAAAGCTACATATAGTTGTCCATGAGTAAATACAGCATTTGACAAGTACAATCCAGCTCTTGGAAGCGTCTATCCCTTATACATAGTGATAGTCATTGCAAAAGCAACTTTATTTTAACTTACATTAAAAAAACCATGTGTTTTAACGTAAACTGAGTATGCTATGACAGAAGTCGGAAAAAAAAAATCCTAACCACTGAGACCTTATTCATCGCTGTAGGCTTTGTGTAAGTTGAGAAAAGAAATGTTGACAACATAAATAATATATACGATAACATTAAATATTATCAAATAAATAATATTTATTGAGTATAGAAAAACATGAATATGATTACGATCAAACATTCTATAACAATCTTGCCAAAACAACCAAACAACCTGCTTTGGTATCCGCATGGTCTAAACTTTAAGGCATCGCTCTTGAAATAAACTGGACTGCCGCAGACGCAGAGCTTGGGTTCGTATTTTGGTTGGTTGTAGTGAGGGTGGTATTTCATAAACACTTTTTCACTCTCCCTTCCCGCAAATGTGAGTCCACTTCCTCTAAATTGAACCATTCTTATCCCTAACTAGTTATCACATTTAATACACATGCATGTACCCCTAAAGGGTAGTAAGATGTGATGATAAAAAATAAAATAAAACAAACAACCCAAACAGAATGTATTATTACACTAAAATAAAGAACACAACACAACACTAATAACTAAAGGAGATCACCTTTGCTTTTTCAAGAAAAAGCCTACATCAGTTTACATTCCTGACTGTTATCAGTAGTGTAATTCAATGGTGCTCAGCAAAGCTGGGCCTATCGTAAGTTTTTTTTTGTGATATCAGCATCTTTCACTAATTTAAATCATTTCTATAATGGAGTAAGGGTGAGAAGGGTTTAAAGTGAAGGTGCACTAGCAATTGAATGAAAATATGGAAAAATTTTATTTTATAAATTACCACCAAAGTATTTTTTATTTGAAGATTTTTTATCGTACATTTTATGAACACACTGATTTTTCTACAAACTAAACTAAGTCTAGAGCAAAAACATCACCCAGTTCTCCAGCCGATAATAACTAACCAATGATATACTTTCAATCATGCCTGGATTAGAACCCGTGATCCCTAGATCAGTAGGCACACGCGTTACCTACCGGCTGTTCTAAAGTGTACAACTTCCCTAAAATAAATTTGACTGAAATTCAAATCTTAACTTGATTACCAATGAATATAAGATGTAATGAAGACTTGAAGACTGTTCCAGATTAAAAAAAAAAAAAGAGTTATCCTTTGTAATAAATTACTATGTCATGGGAAAATATGTTTTGTGGCTTGTGTCACACATAAAATATGTTTCAAAATATTAAACATTGTCTAGCCTTTTAACCTAGGAAACTAAAATTGTTTTTGCTATTATATGAATGTAAAATTGAATACACTTTTTACATGTACTATAAATTAGTGTTTGGACGAGATGTGGTGGCATTGTCCTAGTCTAGAGTACAGTTTTCAACGTTATCTACCAATTCAACTGTCTAAAATCACTCGAGATCATGCGGATCTGAAGTCGTGACATATGCTCTACCACTTCAAAATGCCACAACGTGTCAAGGGAAAGGGGCCTTCTAACCAATATATATATTTATTTATAGAAATAAATTTGAACGATTTTTGTAATCTAACATAATTAACCCTTGTTAACTCAAAATATATTTAAAAAAAATCATTAGTCGACTGTTTTATGTTTTGCTAAAAGTGTTTTAAGAGGATTTTCAATTTTAATTTTTTTTTTTTTTTACTTCGTGTAAAACATGTCAATTTCAGACTTTACAAGCGTTTTTACTATTACTACAACGGACATAAAATTATTGGTTTTCCCGCACGATTGAAACAAGACTTGTGACGTTAAATAGATGGTGCATCGTTACACAGGGGGCATAGGGGCCTAATGTAGATTCTAACACTTTCATCAAAATAAAGTCCAATCATTTTTTTCTCTAGGTTATATTACTTTTACTAGATGGATTAGCGAATGGTATAAAATATAGTATTTTTATTTTCTGAAAATAGATATGTTCGTTTATGAACTACAAAATGGCAACTTTACTTAGGTGGTAGAAAAAGGACCACGCTTGGGCCGAGACCTTTGGGTTAAACAAAGACGACCAGTCCAGCGCCTGTAAGAACCCGAAAGAGCAAACGAAGAGTACAATGCCGTTTTACTATTCTTTTCTTTCTTTACACTGCTGTCCTACCCAAGATAATTACACATCCCTTCTGTGTGCTCGTGAGTGTTGTCTCTTGAAGAAAGAATGACAGAGTAAAAGAAGACTAGGCGATTGTCAGTTCACCGAGTATTTCCTCTCTATACTGGATGACTTGTTGCTGACGTATTCATCTAAGCTCCACCTCCCTCGCACACGCACGGGCTGCGCAAATTCAGAACTGGCATTGAGCTTTAGGATAATATCCTCTTAATAGATTTAATTAAGCTCATGACAGAACGAAATATGCAAGGAATGCTTAACCAATGGTCTGACTGCCCTCTAGGTGATCCTACACGGTTGATGAACCCCGGTACCTTGGGCTCAACGGCAGCCCTCCAATAGAGGTACTGATCCGGCGCCCTAACTATCTTAGCCCTAAAAACGGGCAGGGTGACTCCCTAGACTTGATGGAGATTATTCAGCCTTCTGGCCTGGTTTACCGTGAGGAATGCTGTTTTATGTTGTCATCGCATATGTTATATTTGTTTACAAGCTAATACCTTGCTATACTCGTTTTGTCATTCTCAATCCAGAGCAATATTAAACAAACACTCCTTCACCTCTGACAAGACTTCTTGTGAATGTGGGGAATGCCAGGTCTCCGCCGTGGTTCGGATTCCACGTTAAACTGTAGGTCCTTCATTTCATCTCACAATCAGCCTTCCATTACACATTAGCGTAAGTATAACCCGAATGGGTAGTAAGACGCGGTGCTAATAATCAATCAATCAATCAATCAATCAATCAACAAACACTCGCCTCAATTTATGGCGAATTGATTACATTTATGTGTCTTCTATAGGTATTGAAGGGAATATTGAATTTAAGGAATAAATACAAGATGTATGACTTGTGAAGTTGGGAAAGTAACAAAATCAAAAATTAATGCTACGGAATTCCACACGGACTTTCTCGCTCTATTGTTTAAAACTTGAGATATTTACCCAAAACTCGTAATATATGTGTAACGAAATAATGTACACTAGCAAACCCAAGCATAAATTGCACTATACTTATGTAAAGAAAAATTTTTAATCCCGGTTTTAAATTTTATAATTTTTATTTTAAAGAATTAATGTCCTCATTTGTATGTTTGGACCGATAAAAAAAAGACCAATATTGGGTCCACAAGGGTCAACACTTCGTATTGAAATTTCAACTTCCGGTTAAAATTTTAGACATTTTATTAGATGTTGCAAATCTTCATGCCGTCGCATTGCTATTAAATTCCTCATTTATAAATTTTGGCCAATAAAAAATGTAAATATTGACTGACGAGTCTAAAATGAAGGTTATATATCATTGTTGTACAAACATTTCTCCTAAGAGGTTTAAGGTAAAACAAAAATACACATTTAGAGACTTACTTATATTTAATTACTCTATGGCATTGGAGAATTATTGCGTTAAAACTTAAGTAGTATCTCTACAACTAAAGCTCACAAAATTGTATTAATATATTTTCCAATATCTCAGAAAGTGGTGATTTTATAAAAATGTTTTTCATATAAAAGTTCTTTATTTTTAATAGTACTACAATTTTGCAATGATAAGTTATTTGGTATCTCAAATAGTTGTGGAGATACGGAATATTCTGCTTCTGTAAGGTACCTTAAAAATCATTTTCATGGGAAAATGAAAATAGAGTGTTTATTTATAATCTTAATCAACGCCTTTATTCGAATTTTAATCAAAATCGTTAAAGCCGATTTTGAGAAAATATATTTTTTCTCTTTCTGCCATTTACTAAACTACTTTTAATTTTAAGTTTAAACAGACACACAGACAAACGGCATTGGAAAGATTACTTTTTAGGGTTCGGGGAGTCATAAGAGGTCAACATCCATCAACATTTTAGGTTATATATTTTTTTACGGTCACAATACTTTCTCTACCTGTAGGATAGCGAGAAAGTAAAAAGTATCAAAGGTAGAGTAGAGAAACGAAGGGTGATTGCGGGACCTTTGCTCAATTTAAAAGTCGATCGGGGCCCAAAAAGGTTGTCGACCCCTGCAATTTAACTTTTAGATAAGAAGGTTATCCTCGATAGCATATGTAAAACAAATATGGACAAGCCATTAGAGTGCGCGAAGACCCATTTTTCAATTTAAAGCGAGATAAAATATAATAATATTAAATAATTCTGAATCCGAATGGAAGTTCAAATATTTTTTAAAAAGTGTATGTTTGAGAAAAGTACTATATTTTGCATGTATATGTTATGTAAGACTTAAGGAATTAAATATAATTTACAAATTGTTGTATTACAAATATGATTAACATTTTTAGCTCTAAGCTGATAAATCAAGTTACTATCACAAAATTAATTTTAATTAGTTTATATTTTTGCGGGGTGAACATTAATTTGTGATTTATATAACAGCATAAAACGTTATAAATTGATGAAAAGGGTGTATTTTAGCTTTCAATAGTTTTATTGGCGAATATTTGTAACTGTTGAAGCCGAAATTAAAAACTAATTTTATATATATATATATATAAAAGTTGAAGTTGGCGTAGAATCGAGACGCAGTCGAAGTTTTCGAAGCTTTGCACACCCCTACAAGCCAACATTGACAAGAGGTAACTTTATTTATATATTAGCTTGCCGTATGGCCCCATAAGGTCCTTGATGAAACTAAAAATATTTTGGAAAAATTGTACACCGTGTCCGAACCATCCGCATATTTGCATTATTGGGGAAAGGATGAGGAAAGTAGATTTTCAGAATAAACGTTCCCGCATTTTCGTGGGGGAATTGGGATAGCAAGTTAGAAAAAAACAAAAAAAAAACACCCGGCTGAGATTAAAACTCTACTTCCCTGTCAACGGCAAACCATATTAAGACGATGTGAGGCACTATTTAGGAACAATCGCCCTGGATATGAGGGAGATCGAAGGCGGCCATTGTCTCCCAGTGCACAGAGCCAGAGCGAGTGATAGCAGATCTGGCGGTTATGTCAAGTGAAAAGCGCGTGCCTTGGAACAGAAAGGAAACGCACGCACTGGTGCGTGACCCCAATTCATATCGCCGAGATAGTTGCCCAGTGCGATAGCATGCGCTCGTTGTACGCACGGCTGAAAGAGTGCGTCAGTATTCAATTTA
>JBCFYV010004027.1:0-46497 GCA_039000515.1 Timema cristinae | reverse complement strand
GGGCTGAGATTAAAACTTTTTCCCTGTAAAGGGAAAAACCATTTTAAAGCGATGTGGGGCCCTTTTTCAATCGCCTGGATAGAGGGGATCGAAGGGCGGCCATTGTTCCCAGTGCACAGACCCAGGCGGTGATAGAGATCTGGGGGGTTATGTCAAGTGAAAAGCGCGTCCCCTTGGGAAACAAAAAGGAAAAGCACGCATGGGGTGCCCCCAATTATACGCCGAGATAGTTGCCAGTCGATTGCTGCGCTCGTTGTACGCAGGCTGAAGGTGGTCAGTTTCAATTTTGTGTGCAGCTACTATGTTCTTTGCTTGCTAGGGGTGTCTGAAAATAAGGCCCTTTTAAAGCCCCCGGAAAGAGGGGGGTTTTTAAGGAATGCACCTTAATGCCTAGAGTTAAGTTTAATTAACCATTGAATTACATAATAGTAAAACCCTTCTGGCCCCAACCCGGGTCGATTCGAGTCGTATTTGGTTTTTTTTGTGTTAACACTTAATCCCGCCCGGGTAGTCGTATTTTACCTATGAGGGGGGATGAGGAAGGGTAAAATTTGGGGATGTGTCCCCCAAAATGCGTGGAGGGGGAGAGGGAAAATTTTTGTAAAAAAGAGATATCCCTGGTCGGGTTTCGAGCCACCCTTTCACCGGGAAAAAACCAAAAAACAAATTTACCCAAATTAGGTTTCCCATGATGGGGGGGCATTGCGAATTTAAATTAAATATGAAAAGGGGAATCTAGTTTAATTCTTTTTAACTTTTACTTTCTCCTATCTTACGGTAGATAAAGTTTTGATCGTTCAAAAAAAAAATTAATGAGTTTTATGAACTGAGTTTTGAACCCCCCAATCCGAAAAAAGGTTTTTTGAATTCCCTCTGTTGTATCCGAATAAACCCAAAAAATTTTTACGATCTGGTTAAAATTGGTATCTGGGTTTAAATAGGTTGCCTAAGGGGTTTTAGGAAATTGGATATTAACCCTAAAAAATTTAAGGGGGAATTTACGAGGGTGAAAAAAGAAAAAATCGTTTTTTTCAAATGGGCCCAACAATTTTTATTAAAATTCATTTTTATATTTATAAAAATTTTTAAACAAAAAAGGCTACTCAAATTTCGGTAAAATGACTTTAAGGGCTCCCCCTTTTTAACGAGAAATTTTTCTTTTTTATTTATTCCGAAACTTTTGAGAATGAAAATTCTTATCATTGCAAATTTGTATATCTATTTTTTAAAAAGAATTTTGTCCAAAACTATTTTTATAAAAACCAATTTAATTAAGTATAAGCAAATTTATATTTTTTTTAACTTTTCGAAATTAAGGTAAAGTATTGCGACCCTAAAAAAAATCTAACCTGAAATGTTGTGGAGTCGAGTCTATGACCCGTTTGAAAAAAATTAACCTTAATCATTAGTAAATGCCCTAAATGATTTTTTTTCCCAAAACAAATTATACAGTGTTCTCGTCAGGTAAAACTATAGATATCCCTTTTAAAACTAAATCGTTTAAAGAACCCCGTAAAAAAAAAAATTTGAAATTTAAAAAATCAATTTAAGTAATTAATTTTTAAATAAATTTTAAAAAGAGGTAGCCTTTAAAAAAAATTTAATAAAATTTATAAAATATTTTTAAAAACAAGACCCAGGAAAATATAATGTTGACTCCCCTTTTTTAGGATTTGGGTTTTTTTAAAACGCAAAAAATTTATGAAAATTTAAAGGTTGAAAAATTTTCTAAAATTGCATTATTTTATTTTTATATGAGAAGGAGGGAAAAATATTTCCAATCATGATTTTAAAAATCAAAAAAGATAATATTTTGGGGTTTTTATTGCAGTTATTTAAAAAGATGTTTATAAAATTAAAAGTTTTTTTAAAAATGGGTTTTAAAAAATTTTAAAAGTCTTTGGGTTTTTTTTTAAAAAAAAATTTTTTTTTTTTTTTTTTAATTTTTTAATTTTTAATTTTTTTTTTTGTAGAAATAAGAAGTTTTTTTTTGTGAATTATTCGTTCAAATCAGGATTTTTTTTTTTAATTCATAATTTAATTTTTATTTATGGGTTATTGAAAAAGGTGTTCTTTAACGTATGCATATAAAATTTTAGTAGTAAAATTGAAAACGATTGTTTTTATTTTCCTGTTTTATGAATTTAAAAGTTCATTTTTTGCTTTAAAAATGTTAAAAATATATGTAAATTTTTTTATTTTACGGGCCTATTGGTTTGTAAATTATTCTTAAAAAATCGCTACTTTCTACATTATTCTGTGTGTTTTTTGAAAACTACAAAAAACTCGAGAACGTGCCATAGCGCGCAATGTTGGGGTAAAGTAAGTCCCCTTGATGGTTTGCGTACGGACGAGTTTTAGGGCGTAAGGTTTTTATTACTTCTCCACCACGGGGTTAACCGACTCCCCCGGGAAAGGGGGTTCTGTTGCTAGAAATTTATGTCCTTAAAAGAAATAGGATTTAAATTTGAAAATTCAAATTGCTGTGGTGAAACTAAAATAAAGTGAAATAATAAAAAAAGAATATAATTACAAATTAAATGAAATGTTTTAGAGATAGATAAGTAATTTTGCCCCTTTCTAGAAAAAAACAAGAAAAAGGGGGCGGGGTCAGGTATCAAACGGGTTGTAAAAAGGTTTAAAAGAAAAATGTTAACGTAAAAAAATAAAGGTTTTGTGAATATTTGGTTTCCAAAAATGCAGAAATCAAAATAAAATTGTTTTGAGTCATGTTATGATTTGGCAAAGGATACATGAGCTTTTTTTTTTATATATTTGTAATTTTGCCGTTGAAGATGAGTTTTTTTAAAAATGGGAAAATATTCCTGAAAACAACTTTTCCAAAAGGGGGTCGGGAATTATCCTTTCAACCGAAACCACCTTTGTTGGAGAGAGGAAAAAGAAGGGGAAGGTAGGCAAATTTTCTTGCAATGGAATAGCCCTTAGTACAAAGTGAGAGTCTGAGGTGGAGTCGGGACATTTTCCTTGCAACCACCCTTTGAGCTGTGGTGAAATATCTACAAAACCCCGATGTAATGGCAGCTATGTAATTTGTGTTTTATACACCTGTTGTGCCTCACTTTCAGTCCCCTTGTATTTTCCCACCCCTTGCCAGCCGCGAAAACACCCTCTCTACTGCTGGCCCACCCCAGGTCCATGTTCTCAAAGCCCCCCGTGAGTTTTCCCCATGTACCAGCGCCCAGACTATCAACTGGTGTCTCGCCCGGGCCCCACCTTTTCTTTCCAACTATTCCCCTAACTGGTTCGAGGGTGAGGGGTAGGGTGCTCTTCGAGGCCACCCGTTTTAATGGCGGTGTTCAACGAAAACCCCATGGGGCTCTGGGAGTTCGTTGTGGGGAGAGAGTGTGACCCCCCCCTCCTTCGAAAAACAGCAGAAAACGTGCGGTTTCGGAGTCATAATTCCGCATCAAATGGTCGTCGAAGTTCGACGCCCAGGCAGTTAAGGGGCGCCCAGGCTTCTTTGCCCTTTCTTTTCAGGAGTCGGGAGAAAAAACGGTGGGAAGGCTTGGGAAACTCGAGGACCGGTAGACAAGGCAATGGGCCGCAAAGTTATGCGGTTCGGAGATGGTCCAAAATCCCGGAAGTGTTGGGGGACAAGATTTGGAGCCTGTGGTGCAGGAGGGCCCTTTTGGGGAATGCGAGGAAAATTGATGCGGGTCCCGCAAAGGCCGCTTTGTGGGTGAACTCCCCAACCAGAAAGGCGTGCTCTCGTGGCATTAGAGGGAATTTGTACCGCTGGGAAAACCCCTCAACCCCGGGGCTTGCCCGTGGTCAGGTTTTTGGGCGGTCTCTCAGACCCCTTTTATGAACCGAAACCCACGGGGGGGGCAGAAAAGTCCGGGCGTTTTCCGCTCTAAGAAAAAAAGGCCCCCGACCGACGGGATCAAAAAGGGTCCTCAGAAAACTCCCCTTTGGGGGCAATTAACTTCCTGTGGAGTTTTTCAACGCCCTTGTTCCTGGTCACTTCCCCCAGCTTGGAAGCAGCAACGTCCCCTGCTTTAATAAACCTTGCTTTGTCTTTCGACCGTCAGCTTGCTGACTGTTTTGGGCAGTTTTTCGAGGAAAATATGCGATGACCCGAATGTTCGCGAGGGGGAATCTTGGTGGACGGCAGTTCGGCTTTCGGGCGGGGGCACGTAGTTCACCCCAAATGTCCGGCTCGTGAAAAGGTACGAAGAATTAACATAAAAAAGTGACTGTGCTGTCTTTTCTGGGAAAGGCCCCACCGGTTGGAAGAAGGTTCCTTTTTAAACTCCTCTCCCGAAACTGCCCTTACCTGTTAAGGTTTTCAATCTTTTCTTCCCCCCCACCCTTTACTACTTTTGGGGGCCCCCTCCAAGTCAGAAACATCGGGCTTAGTGCCCAGGGTTCCTTGGGCCCGGGTGCTTTCATCTTTATGTGAAAGACATTCAAATCCCCAGGAAAAAGTTGGCCCGTATGGGGACACAGGTCTGGGAGGAGTTGGGTGGGGGTTGGTGGAGAGGGATTTGACGCACCCGACTGTTGGGGGTGGGTAAAAACCCGGAGGACAAGTATTAAAAGGACAGGGGTGCTTTTCACATGGAAAAGAAAGTTTTACGGCCCGGGCCCTCGGGTGTTCGGAAACAGTTTAGATTTGGGGGCAGTGTTAGTCCTGGGATTTCGTGGCACCAAAGGGCCCCGGAGAAGAAATTAACGAAACTCAAAAAGCGAGCAAAGGCTGGGAATTGGCCATGCTTAACAGGCGTCACCCTGTTACAAGGGAAAGGGCTGAAACTGTAAAGAGTTCTGCAATCCTCGCTATGCGTGTCCCATTGGGGCCCCCTGGCAGACAGTTTAAAAGAGGAGGATGCAAGCGTTCCAGGGTTTGTCCCAGGGTCATTGTGGAACCCCCTTGTTTTTTCCCGGAAAAGGATCTGAAACGCGACTGGATATGCCCACCATCAAGGACATTCCGGAAAATGGGCCGTCCCTTTTACGAAGCTCCCGGTGCCCCCAATCCCCTTATCCAGGGGGCTTTGGGGTTAACATCTAACCCGGAGGGGCCTTTTGCGTCCAAAGCCCTGCTCGGATAGCGAGAATATAAAAGTGGTTTGGGAGGCTTCACCCGCCCCATAGATAGTGTTCCACCGAACTTTAAAAAACCCTTTTCGGTTCCCAATATACTTTCCGTTTTCCCCAATCAATATTTATTAAAATGTTTTTCTTGTTCCAGACAATTTTGGTTCGGTACGTGTTGAAAATTTTTTTCGTGCTCCCCCCTTTGGGAGCATAGGCTTTCTTTTTTGTGATGTGATGAGAATCCTTTTCTATAGCTTGTCGGCTGCCATCGCTCACATTTTCCCCCGCAAAAGGGCAACTCCCTTTTTTCAATGGGCAGGCCAGGCGCAGTGGGGGTTTTAACCGGTTTTTTCCCCGGTCAGAGGGCAGTCGGATAGTGGTACCCAAACCCGGGTGTCCCCCGTTTTAAAGAGATATTAAATTGTTTTATATTGTGAAGGAGCAATATTGTTTAAACCCTATCTTTCCATCGTCACCCTCCTCCCATGCGATTCACGTTGCCGGGGACAATCACCAAACCTCCCACCACAATTCACGTGCCGGGCCCAGTACCTAGCGCCCCACCTCGGAAACTTCCTCATGTTCCGCCGCAATTCACGTTGCCGGGACTTCTCATGTTCCCCCGCAATTCACGTTGCAGGGACATCCTCTGTTCCATCGTAAATAACGTTGCCGGAACACTCTCGCCGACCTTTTTCCTATCCCTACCACAGGGTGTGAAACAACGTCCCCGTCGTCGTGACTAAACCCCCTGAAGCCCCCACAGGGATAAAACCCCTTCATTCCTGAAACAGTGTATCGTGGAAAGCTTCAGTTGACTTTTTGGGACTCTTGATCGGGGCATCGTAGAAGTGCTACACATGTTCAAAAATTTTAAAAAAATGCAGTATCCTCCATGTTGAAATGCTTCTGAGACGATAGTTGCATTGCTGCTGTTAGAGAATAACGCCGACGGTTTCCTATGCATAGACTTCTCGACCATTGAGAGTTTTATGGAATTATTCGCATAGGAAGCTATCATGGTATTCAAACAGCAGCAGTGGCATAATCATCACGAAAACCCGCATCATACAGAATATCCACATATTCAACATTTGTTTAAGGTGTAGCACTTTTACGACGTCACTATTCAATAGTCACGACAGTCAATGAAGTTTCCCGTTGACATGCGTCAGACAGTGGTACATTCACGACTAGTCAATTAATACTGTTATACTGTCAATTCAAACCCATCATTAGGAAAGTTCCCCCCCCCCCCCCAGAATTACCAAAACTATAATTGCCCATAAATTTTTGACTTTTCTTTCGGAAATATCCCGTTAAACCCAAAATGGGGAGTAAGATTCGGTACTAAAAAAATCCTTAATTTTTATTTGGGTTGCCACAATTTTTTTAAAAAAAAAACTTCTGTGTTTCCCAGAGGGAGCTCAGATTTTTCCAGACAGCTTAGATGGAATAATTTTAGAATAGATTTTTTTAGATTGCTGAGTCACTGGTCCCCTATTAATGTTTGAAATAATTATAATTAAAAACCAAATTTATATAATTTATATATATTAATTTATATTTATTTAATTTTTATTTATATTTAGCACTGCATCTTACTTACCTGTCCAGGATATACGCATTTTATTTACACAAAGGGGGTAGATAAGAGGAAGATATAGTTTAGAGAAACTATTTGCATGGAGTAAAATGCAAACCATTTGTGAGGGAGTGGGGGGCAGTACAACGGCCAGGGGTTTTAACCCCGACAAACTAAACTTTAAATGAGCTGATGCGTGCACCGATGCGGGTTAGATGGTTTATTAACAGCTTAATCCAAGGATCAGGGGTAGAGAGGGGGTGATTGTTTAAAGAGAAGTGTAGGTATCGCATTGCATTGGGGCAAAATACAGCGATGATTTACATGGGGAGGGCCACAACCTCCCCACCCGGAAAATCCTGTATATTGCGAGTCCCAGCCCTAGACTGCATGCGGGTACAGTATCCTATCCTCCAAGGGAAGTGTGCTTGCTCCGTTCATGTTCTTCACAACACAAGTGAGTGTGGAAGGTCCGATTCTTCACGCATGGCGGCCATGCGTAAGTCCTTTCTGCCGCTCGTCCGGACGGATTCACCGGGGAACAAGGTCATGCCTTGAGAGCGCCCAAATTTAAAACAAGTATAGCTGGTGTAGAGCATGCAAGGGGAATATTTAAAGCACATGCATGTCAAACAATGTGTCTAACTGCATCGGTGGACACGGGGACTATACGTCAGGCTCGTTTAGACTGGTTTGCCAAGGATTCAGTCGGGTTGTACTGAGAAGACTTTCTTTATAGTTTCCATGCAAAGTCGCGTGCATTTTCTTTAATCCTACCCTCATCACTCCTATCCTATTAGTGTTTAATTAAATTCAGAAAATCCGGGAATGCGGTACAAAAAATCTCCTACAAAAAATAGACGTAAAAAATGCTTCACGTCTTACTAACGTACGAGATAAATGCATATTATTTACTTAATAAAGTATTGAAAGGCAAAATATATAGGAAATGTACCCTCATTTGGTAGATGGAGAGAATGGGAAACTTCAATCTCCTCGTCACCGACAAACCAGACAAGCCCATCCCGAAATCTCAATGGATTAAAACCCGTCCATGTAACTGAGTAGTTCGGCAAGTTACAAGTGACACTAGGATTGGATGAGTTCTATTGGGAAATTGAAGTTCTAGATTAATTAGTTTTCTAGACGTGAGCTGATAATTAACTTTATTTATGCTAACAATAAAGAGGTTACCAAGCAAAATTAGAGAAGCAATTATTTGTACGGAAAAAACCCAGACGAGAAAAAAACAAACAAATAATGTTGCTTCACTTGGAAAAAATATAATATCGTCTATGAAAGTAGGTCATGAAATATTGCATAGAAATACAGTTTTTTTCACAATTTGGGAGTTTTAAATTGATAATATTACCGTAGTTTATCTGTGCCAAATACAACAAACTTTCAGAGAAAGGAGGGAAAGATCATAACCAGCCCTTATATATTTAAAAAAAACAATAATTTAAAATTTTTTTCTATTAGAAGTTTCGCGACTAACAAACCGGCCACAGGGTACGGGCATTTAAGAGAGATCTCACGTTCGATTAGCCGGGATATTAAAATCAAGATTCGCTTGATATAAAATATATTGGCGTACTATTTTTCTGCTTTATTTACTTGACAACAGCGAAATCGGGGAAAAGTTAAATAATCTTTTTAAAAGCTTGGGAAACTTTTCATTGTTTTTTTTAACGTATAATATAGAAAACCTAGCCAAGTGTTTTTGCCTGGTTCGATGTGTTACCTAATTTTAGGAGCTATCCATGGAGAAGAGCCCGTAATTTAAAGATGTATTAAGTTTAGGAGTTATCCATGGGGTGAGACGGCATCTTAAGAAAATACAAACATATTGTTTCGCTATACTTTAGTTATAGATCAGTGCCGTACCCAGGAAATAATTTGGGAGGAGTAAGTAACCAGTGATGAAGTAAAGCTAAAGAGATGACAAATCTTTGTTTTTTTTAAAAGTCGTGAAACACCTTTTAAGAAATTTTAAAGTTTTTTAAAAAATTGGAGCTATAATTACTTTGAATTAGCTTAGACATTAAGGAAGTATACATTCACAATATTTAATAACCTTTTTGACGGAAGGAGGAATTGAACTCGGTTACGTCCCTCATCTCAGGTTGATATATAAGAGGGCAACTACAGATACACATGAATGGGACTTTATACATATATAATATTGAAGTATTATTAATTATTTAAATGTCAGATACTGTTTTTCGCACTGTATTTCAAAATTTACCCCACAACCGATTAATATTATCCTCTCAAGGCTCGAACAAAACCCCTTTTAGTTCTGTAGTTTATTTCGCTTACACTTAAAACAAAAAGAAGTAATTAATGGTCTAATAATCTAGGTAGACGCCTTAATCAGTTGGTTTGAAGTTTTTATTTCCGATATTTTGGTTCTAAGGTTCGATCTAAAGAAGGATCGAAAATGATAAATTTATGTGTTGGTATAAAATTGTGATGTTAAAATTTCGCTTGGATATTCCACTAATACTTTGAACATGCATTAAATAATATTACAATAATTTTTAATTATAGAATAGAAGATGGTTGGTGTTTCTCCCACCTTTAAGAACCACAGCTCAATTTTCACAAACGAACCAATTTAGCGACCATCTAATGAATATGAGAGGGTTATTTTTATTTTAATTAAATTATTTTACTACTTTAAAAAAATATAACGGGTATAAATTTACAAAAAAACTTATCTATTTCTCCATATGAAGGTGTGTGCGAAGAATGTGCTTGTTTCAGGTTTATGTTTATGTCGTCAATGACGTCCACACCAAGGCACGAACATGAAAAACGATTCCCGTTCCGTTTATTATGCACCTTAATTTTCCCTCTTTATTTTTTTTTCGCTTTTTTTCCCAGTTTACCTTTTTTTCTGATTTTATATTTTCAAATAATTACAAAAAAGTTCATATTTTAAAAACTTTTCGCAACCCACAAAAGTCGCTCGTGACCGACCAGTAGATTATATTTCATCATAATTTATTTCGTAAAATTGAGAGACCCGCATCAGAGAACGAAAACTGTTCTAACCGACCGTTATTTCCCAAGCTCTCACTGCCTGTTATAATCGCTCATTGCGGCACCCCACGCACAAGAACAGGGAGAGGACAGAAAACACAAATAAACGATACCCACAAGAGGTAAAGGTAAAATAAAACGGGCTTGAGAATCTAAAGTAAAGGGGAGGGGGGGGGCAAAAAAACCTCTCCCCTTTTGGTTTGGATTGTAAAAATTTTAGGACGAATGAACTGAAGCGAGTTACCCCCTGCCCCCTTCCCGCCATGACGTAGTTGAGTCGGAATACGCACCATGTATACCCGCGTGGTAGGGTGTCGACCGCAGAAGTCTCGGTTGATTACGGACGATAGTGATGAAGATATTTAAGAATTGTGTAATTAGTCCATCTAGCAAAATAGTAATATTTAGGATAGTGTGTAGTATAAGGCGTACTGTTTATTACATTGTTTTAAGTCGTGTTGTTGATTTAAAAAAGTGTGTTTAGATAGTGCAAGTTAATGCCCAAATTTAAACCGCTTGGTCTAAGGCCGTCATCGCATCACTCTTGTAATAGGGTGGCTACCCAAAAAATCACGGTTCGAGTCTCAGTAGGGTGATTTATCCTAAATGGTTTTAACACGCTACCTCGACGCAAATGCGGGT
This sequence comes from Timema cristinae, assembly GCA_039000515.1. Taxonomy (NCBI): domain Eukaryota; kingdom Metazoa; phylum Arthropoda; class Insecta; order Phasmatodea; family Timematidae; genus Timema; species Timema cristinae. The sequence goes on along the minus strand of JBCFYV010004027.1, from coordinate 36,161 downwards.
ACTTTCCTTTAAAATCAACCTTCCTTACCCCGTCATATTAGCGCAATTAGTACATATGCGTTTAACCCAACGAGTGATAAAACATGGGCTAAAAACAACACAAAATCTTTGGTGAAGAAGGGTAATTTACCCCGTGTTTTTTTACCGTCCGGGCTCTCAGCATATTTACATGACGGGTAAGGATTAGGAAGGTAAAATTTCAGAGAAAGTGAGCCATATTTGCACGAAACAATCTAGAAAAAAACCTTAAGTCGCAGAGATTCATACAAACTTAACCTCTCTATCAAAATGTAAAAAAGAACAAGCTGAGCTTGACATCTAAACCCGCGTTTGTGCCCCCTTCAGGGGTGGAAGGACCTGCTTATCCCCATAATTTGTCCCACTGCAGTTTTTGTGAAAAAAACCCAAATACACAGTGGGTGTACTGGAAGCGGCATCGCGGCACCAATTCTGAAACCTATGCCAATATTTAGTGCTGAATTTGTAATGCAAGAATATTTTTACCCTTTAAATTTGTGCCATGATAATTTTCAATCAAACACTTAAAAACGTTGTAGCTTCACGCTGTAATTCCCCCTCGAAGGCCGCTGCATTTCTTTTTTCCCCTCAAAAACATTAGGGCTGACTACAATCCTGTTTTGGAGTGAATGTTTAACCCAGGGCTGGGAAACCCGGGAAGTCAGCATCGAAATGTCCCTTCGCGGATTCCCTCATAAGGGTTAAAGCCGGACTGACAAGCGTGCGATCGAGCGAGGGGCCACAAGCGACTGGTGCCAAACTGGCGAGCGTGCGAGCGCTGATTAGCAGATACCTCTCGATAGTTGTTGACGAGGAGGGGTCAAAATCTTGCTCAGTGAATTGAGGGTGGTTTTTGACAAATTTATATTTTTGTGGGTTTTCTCATCTCTCTCCCCGCTATGGTGAATCTTATTTGTTAAGGCCTACTTTGATAATATTGAATTATTTTAAATATGAGTTTTACATTTATAGGTATGGTTTTTTGGTCTACCAATTAAATTAGGCCGTTAGTAGAAGTGTGCTAAACTATCGATGGTAATCAAAATGTCATAATGAGAAGTTTTCCTAGCACTCAATAACCAAATACAAATAATATTGCTTAGCGCCTGTAAACTAGACTGTACGGTCGAGCGCGCGCGCGCTCAGTCCCTCGCTCGCTCCAGTCGGGCCATTTTACAACCAATGTGTTCAAATTTTAGTCGCTCGTCTCGACCCCCAAAAAGTCTGGCCCCCCCACCCCTCTAATTACAACCATGTGTTTCTATTTTATATTTTAGTCGCTCGTTTCGCTCGCTCTCAGTTTTTTTTTTTGGGCCCGGCCCTTTCTATTACAACCATGTGTTCTATTTTATATTTAGTCGTTTACTCCCCCAATCGGGCCGTCCCTAAGACTCCACACTGATTGTATTGTTTTACAGTAAATTTTTCCGAACTTTTATCAAAATTATAATAGTGCGCTAAGCTAATACAGCCCAATGAGTTTCGGTTGGTTAGTATCAACAATTTTTGCTTTAAAAATAGTGATTTTTTTTTTTTAAATTAAATTTAAATTTTAAACACCGTTTGGTAATGTATCTTTACATTTTTATTCCTAATTTTGTGTTTTTCCACTAAAACGGGGAAATGGAAATTTTTCTTATATTTTTTCCGGAAAATTTTCCAAATGTTTATACTTAAGGTTAATTTCTCCAAAGGGGCTTTAAACCACCAGAAACCTCATCAAACGAGCTTCGGTGGCCACATGCGGTTTCTTTCGCAAGAGACTAGACTGCGATGACAGGGAGATCGATGTTCGAAATCAGTCGGTTGCACTGAGGGCGTTTTCCTAACGGGCCCCAATATTTTTTTCCTCCCCCCTTTTTTCCCCTGCTTAAAAAATACCCCACCCCCCTTTTCCCCAGTCCTATGCCACCTTATTATAACCCCTTTGTCTCTTAACACTATAAAAAATATCTTGATGTACAATAGGCTTTTAGGTTTTTCACCTTTTCAAATTTTAAACCCCCTTACCCCCCAAGAAAAATTTTGGGTTTTTTTTTTTTTTTTTTTAACTTTCCGATTCAAAATTTTCACCCTTCAAATTTCCCAAAATAATCAAAAATTTTAAAATTCCCTTTAAAAACTGAAATTATGCACGGGTAATCCCGGCAGAGATTCGAACCTCGAGGCTCCTTCTCGCCGGTAATTCAGCCTTTGAGAATTGGACACCTCTTGACTACGTGACTACTTGTGAGTTATAATAAGTGAAACACGCTAATATAATATCTTTACAGCCGTTTATAGCTTAATTCACTTGATCTAACAAGTATTCAAATGTGATTTACGGATGGTAATACACGACCAGTAGCCACACGGTCTTAGGCGTCAGGATCGCTATAAGCTGTCGAGCGTCGCCTAGAGCTGGTGATGTAGTTTTGGTGTTGAACGCACTATGAAGACGGTCCGGGCCAAGATTGGGACGGTCCGCAGTTAGAGCAGACAGGAACGTGAGCTCTGCTCTTTGGCACAAATCGTGTTTCCGCTCGTTGCGATCCACCGAACACTGAATCGATCAATTTATACCTTTCCTGTGCCCTTACTTTTACAACTCCTTCCTATGTCTTTGATAGCGCGCGCACGCAAGTGACGACGGCTCCTAAGAGACAGCAAGCACACAACCGAGAATCACCAGACTTAGAGAATACAATACCGATGTTTTTAATTATTAATAATATTTCTCCCCAGGATCGATGAACTGTAGTGTTTATAGTTCATCTTATGGTGGGGGATAGTCGGTGAAGCTACAGAAGGTTACTTTATCGGCATACATTGTCTGAAAGTATCATTAGTGCACATTTACACCGAGTGAATGTAACGAATCGATTGGCGAACGAACATTCGCTACATTCACTCGGGTTCCATTCGAAGATGTTCGGAATGTTCGGATGTCCTTTTACACGGGAGAGAACAACTTAGATTCGGTGATGTTCGCAAAAATATAATTGTTTACATGGAAGGTAATTATTATGGAAAGAAACCATATTTAGCAGTAGCTTGTTTGGCGGGGGTGCTTTTTGTAGTTATGGAAAATGCGCTGAACTGAAAAGAAGGAAAAAGGGAAAAATTTGGGTTTCGGGATTTTTACGGAAACTTCAGCAACCTACAAACAATCAGCATAAACTTAAAAAAACGAAAATTTTCCCAAATAAATATATAAGTAGGCGTTTTAACAGTTCGCTAGCGTTCGCAAAGTCCAAAATGGCGAGACTGTTTTCCCGGAACGAACAGCGAACAAATGGAGTGCACGAATTCCTTTGATGATTCGCTCAAAGAACGACAGCGGAGGGATCTTCAGCGAACACTAGCAAATGGTGTTCGCTCCAGTTCGATGATTGTTCACACAAAGAGAATTTCTCTCTTCGCTGACTGTTCTCACCAAACGAGAATTTTCCATTCGCTGACTGTTCACACCAAGGGAATTCTCCATTCGCTGAACTGTTCACACCTAAAGAGAATTTTCCATTCGCTGACTGTTCACACAAAGAGAATTCTCATTCCGTGACTGTTCACACAAAGAGATTTTCCATTCGCTGATGTTTCACACCAAGAGAATTCTCCATTCGACTGACTGTTCAACCAAAGAGACTTCTCCATTCGCTGACTAGTTCGTTCGCAGTGTTCGCTTAAAATGTTCGCTCCGTGTGTAAATGTACCTTTAGATTAGTTTGATAGACATTTATTAAAGTTAATTGTTTTCTAGGCAAATAATAACTATGTCCGAAAAGGTAGACATTAATTAGTGACTTTCAGTTCAATGTTTGCAATTACCTTCGCTTGCTGTAACTCGTACCTACTCTCCCACTGATGGAGCTAAGAATATATCCGTAAGAATACCAAACGCAGGATTCAAACATTCCATAAATGGTAGACCCAAACCAGGAGAGCGTACTGTCTTAGCCAGCGCCCACCGATGCGGGTAGTTGCGCCAATATCTCTTGTATCCCTAAAGCGCTTTTAAACCTAATAATTATAATTAGAAAAAATATTATTTAACGTTAGTTAAAAAATTTGTGAAACACCCTGGTCGTGTTAATATGGTCAAAAGGGAATAAAATTTTAATAGAATTATACTATATTATTGCTATCTAATATAATATATAATAAGTATTTTATATTTATAAATTTTGCATTTTTTGATTTTTTTAATAGGATTATATAATTTTATATTTAAATTACACAAGCCAACATTGAAAATAGCTGGCAGTTTGTTTTATTTCCAAAATAGTGTGGCAAATTGAAATCTGTAAGCAACTACTATGAAAAATAATTTGATCTTAAGAAAAACACCACCACATAATTCACTCTTTTAATTACACCGTACTTTAAAGATTAGGTTTATACTTGAAGGAAAATGCCAATTTACTTTTTAATTATGATCTAAAGAGTCTTCTTACTTAATATAATGTATATTTAGTCAATTTTATATTCATTCTAGTATGAATTTGTAAAATTAATTAAATATTAATGTATTATATTGGTTAGCGAAATAATATTGTATTTTTATTTAATTTTGTAACGTAAAACGTGTAGTTTTTATAATGTTTTATTGGATGGATTTTTTAAACAAATTGGTTTGATTTATTTTCTTTTTGTTTTTATATTAAATTGATAAACTCTCAAAATACAACTCAAGAGTCAACGTAATAGCCTTGATTGGATTCCATTAGTCATCAAAATTCAACTGTTACAAGCAAACAAAATAAAAAGTGAGCGAAACTTTCGTTGTCACGAAAGAAAATCAAAATTACAAATATAAATATAAATTAAAATAACCTTGAGGGTTTAGGTGGGGAAATACACGGCTAGCACTACTACTGGCTTGTTATCTTTGACTCAACAAGCAAGAGACACCAAACATACAGCTGATATGCGAGTTAATCAGATGAAAATGATTAATAGCTTTTCAGGTGATTCGCATTAATACTTTAGCTTAGAGAAGGGAACAGACACAAGTATTTCTTTTGGTGGATGAAACAAAGTAAGCTAATTAAACAGTTTATAACTTAACTTACTTCTGACGTATGCGATATTCCAAGTATGACGGAATGCAAATAAACTCACGATCACTTCTTGCATAGGAATACGACCTTGAATATCGTTGTAATCACCTGAAAAAAAACAAACAGCTGGGTTAAAATAAAAACAATAATTGCGCCATCATAAATTATTATTCAGTTTTCTAGCGCGTTTTATGAACACAAACTACTTAATCCAAGCGACGACACAACAAATATTCTTTTAGGTAGGGAGGTCCAGTGTTTTCACCCAAAGGCCAAGCATGACAATCAGTTTTTTACCGCGGGTCGAAGATATATTTATGTAAAATCACATAAACTTAATTATAGGCCTACAAACAGCCAATAATTATTTTCAATACTGGGATATAAAATTGTATTTTTTGTTTGTGGAATCTTTAAAAATTTTCATTAATCAAAAAAAATATCAATCTCACAAAAAGAATTATTAAATAAGTCTATACATATACAAAACTTTCACAAAACATACAACTGAGTTATATTTACTAATCAAATAAATTCATAATTAAAAATGCAATCAGGTCCTTTTAAAAAATAAATATGTTGGTTATTGAATCATTGTTATTTCACGTCTGCCCACGAAGGTTTCCCTTTAATTTACCTCCAGGGGCCACACACTTCGGAGCACGGCGGGCCGCGCGTTGGGACCACACTTCTCTAAGGTTATTCGTTCAGTTCATGTGAAAGCACAATATCCCAATTCATTCATGAGAGATTTTTCGTCGTGAATCGAGCCACAGACCCCTTGGATCGGGAAGTCACACGCGCAACCGAAGCCAGCATGAACACAGTTATAATTCCTCACCCCATTCCCCCTTTTCCCGTTTCCAGATAATCTCAGGTTGCTCACTTTGCTTGTCAGTTCGTTTTATTGCCAGTAAGGACCATCACATGAAAATTATCCAACACTTTATTGTTGCCTCGGTCTCGGAGGAGATAGAAGCCTTTTAATCAAGCTAGTGGGGTTTTGTGTGAAAAAGGGATAGAATTTCAAGGGAATAAGACCGTATTTATGTTGTAGAAAGGGGGGGGGAGGGTAGTATTAAGCAAAACAGCCTTTAGAAACCCGTCAGGGATATAATTCCGGACATCCTCGACCATCGGCAAATCTGACATTCAGTCCGCTGTGTCCACCGATGCACATGATTATAATAAATCAGTGTATTTCAATAGCAGAGAGAGTTTCTTAATAATTAGGTTAGGAAATGGAGTTCAAAAGTTTAGGATGATGAGAGCTACGTCACAGTAAAAATTGTATTAAAACAATTAAGTTAAACGCGAAGCTAAATAAGTAGAGAATGTATTTCAAACAGTTAAGTTCTACGAGAGCTAATCAAGTTTGAGAATGTATTCAAAACAACAATCAAATTTAAAACGGTGTTATATTGGTTTGGTTAGGAGGATTTGTGTCTATAGTTTCCTGTGATTTTCCGTCTTTCAATTTTCATCTATTTTATCAATTGCAACCTTATCTGTCTCTTTTTGTTTATTTATTGTATTTGTATATTCTCTTTTATCATACTGTGAGAGCTAGATCAAGTAGAGAATAGTATTCAAACAATCAGTACTGTGGAGCTAGATAAAAGTCGAGAATGTATATTCAAAACAATAAATGTATAGTGAGAGTTAGATCATGTAGAGAATGTATTCAATCAATCAAGTACAGTGAGAGCTAGATCAAGTAGAGAATGTATTCAATACCAATTAAGTTTCAACAAGAGCTAAATCAAGAGAGAATGTATTCAAACAATCAAGTACAGTGAGAGCTAGATTCTTGAGAGAATGTATTTCAAACAATTAAGTTCAACGAGAGTAAATCAAGTAAGAAAATTTTTTTTTGGTTGATATTCAAACAATCAAGTTACAGTGAGTGAGAGCATAAATTCAAGTAGACAATGTTTTCCAATAATCAAGTGCTTTGACCAAATTATTAGGTGACGGAAGGGTGAGGTCTTGGTGGAAATTGCCTTTATCAATCTTTTTGTTTAAAGCCCATTCGTAAAGTTATCATTGTAAACAACGTAAAGGATTATGAGATATTTTTGGACAGCACGTTTTTATCAAAACGAGAAGGTAGAACAAAAACATGAACATGTTGTCAGTCTCATAAGTAACACAGGTGTAAAAAGAAACACGAAAAACAAAACGGGGTCGACCAATTTTGATCAAGGTGAGTATTTGGACTGTCAAGATGATCTAGTTGACTTCGGAGTGCCTTACTGTACCTGTCACAGTGGCCACGTGGTCTTGGGCGTTAGATTCGCATATTCTCTTAATCGCCGTCCATGCGAAAGTCTGAGATTCGAATCTGGGTTGTAGTTTTTTACATGAGATTTTATTCCGTGAGTTGTTTATCATTTCTCTACATGGTATGATGCATTTACTTCTGCAAGTTTATTCATTCTATTCTTTTTTAAATCAAACAAACAGTTTTTAATTCAAAGAAAGGATTTCTGTAGAACAATGTGGGGTGATAGCCTATATTATTATTTCAGCGTTTTTTAATCGAACGCAATATAATATATCTCACACAAATGAGTTAAGCACTTATATTTTAAAATGTTGAGTTAAAATACCCTAACTAATCTTTAATAGTTTAACACCAATTTCTAACGCGTGAATAGTATGTATGTCAAGTAGATGTAATTTATAGTACAGAGTGTTTAACAAATTTCGTGATTTGAACAACTCTATAAATATTGCTACAAGTCAATATCAGACTAGCAACAAACAAAAACTTCACCTAGTTAATTAATTGGTTCCTCACAAATCTTACGAAAAATGTAATTGTAGGCTGATTTTCTTTACAACAGACATTAGGGGATATTTTTAAATTAATTTTATTAACTGTTTTTTCAGCATTTATACATTTTTTTATTTATATTTGTTATCAACTATGTTACAAGAAGAGCTGCAATTCAGATCATTTGACGTTTGAAAGGTGAAGTATAGCTCTATGTAACTTTTCACGCTGCCATCCCATTTTAAGAAAATTGGTGGGTTTATATATATATATAGGTCCCTGTGGTATTTGCAGCTTTAAATAAATAATATTATATGGTTTTATATCCTACTTGAGAAGAAGAATGGTGGTGAATTTCTAGATTCTCTTTCCCCATTAATTAGATATAAAATAGCTAACCATCATCTATAATGGGAAATAAAAATTGTGTTGTTTGCTTGTTTACAGTTGTAAAGAATTCTAGTATTGAATCGACAATTTAGTTTATCAAAATTATTTTTTGTACCGCGTTTATACCCGTTCGGACTATAAGAGCTCTACTTAGAGATGAAAAATTTTTCCGAAAGTTTTGAATAGGAATAAAAAAAAAAAAAAATGTTCTGTAGTAGGTGGATTATGGTTGGAGGGGATTGGATGTAGATGGTGACACTTCAAAATATAGTGTTAACGAGAAAAGGGGGTTATAAGAAGGGGAGTAGGGAATGGCGGTGGAGGAGGGGTAGATAGGAATTAACGAGAAGAATGGGGCGGGAGGTGAAGACAAATGTTCGGGCCAACCTTAAAAATTATTTTAATTAACTTTATTGATGACAAAAGTTGAAGTATATTTACATGAACATACAAGGTTACAGTACATAAGGATCACATTCATTTATTTCTTACTCTTAAATTATTTTTAGCCCTCGTTCACTTATTCGCTATAGTACTAAATTAGGCTAATGTGTTGAGGTTGAGGACAGTGTTAGATTTAGATAATGCACACACATTTGCGTGAGTGAAGACGTGGAAAGCTGTATGTAGTAAAACCTCTGTATCAGTGCCCCGACCCCGGATCGAACTCAATATTCCTGTCATCGGTAGGTCTAGTCTATTGCGAGATTAGTGAGTTAGAGCTCGGCCACCGAAGCAGGTGTTCCAGTTGAAATTATTTTACAGAAATTAATCATTGAACATTTTCCGTCTCAACATCTTCTAAGCTTAGGGATTGCCGTACGGTTGCATATTAGAGGTAGTGGGCTCGCATTTGCAATAAAGAATGGAAAGCCATTTAGAAAAAAAGCTAAGTCAACCAAAACAGGATTCGAGACCCGAAATACATGGAAACATACTTCAGTACGCCACTACGTGAGTCGAATCAAGACCTATTTGTCATTGGCCTACCGAGTGGACGAGACCGAAGATGATCGTTATTATCTTATCTATATGGTTATGAAAAAAACAATTACGTCTTCTTAAACTTTCGGTTTAAAAATGACGAAACCGGAAAAATCACGTTTCCACCGGGATGGGTGAGGTGAAAGGGGCAGGGAGGGTTCGATTAAAACTTGTTCCTGGATTGTGTTTTCAGCGCGCGAAGGAGTGGGGTAGGGGGAGAGAGGAGACCTTGAGGCACACTTATACGAACGCTTTCTGACAGCAAAATACGTCCTTTCAATATCGAAATTATCTAAGTCCTCGCTGCCGCCAAATTCACTCATATACAATAAAACAAGTGCTGCGGCGACGCATCCCTCTTTTAGCATTCGATTAATATATATTAGAAAACATCTTACTAACCCATTGGGATTATACGCTTATGTACTAATCTACGCTATAGGGTTAGGGTTAAGGAAGGTTGAATTTAGAGGAAGTATACCAGCATTTGCGAAGAGTAAGAGTGGGGAAACCATTAGAAAAAACTTAGTGTCAGTACACCCAACGGGAATTGAACACGACCTTCCCCATCATCGGCTAAATAAACTTAATTATTCTTATATAAGGATATGGTTAGGGTATAATGCCATCGTTTAATATTAAATAATACATACAATTTACATGTACACTATAAGGGTGTGTCCCTTGTATACTTGTCAAAATATATATATTTTTTTTATATTCCTTAAGTCTCGCCCTATTTCTTTTTCTTATTGGGTTAAGTATGTCGTAAAAATTGTAAAATTATTAACCCTAACACGTGCTCAAGGAGGTGTGAATACATTGAATACATTTGTTAAGTCCCTAAATTTTCGCATAGCACCTTTATTACATTTTGTTTATAAGTTTAAAACAAATATTTATGAATAAGAACGACTAAGTAAGTCCTAAAACGTTAATCCCTAAAAAACAAGTTCTTATTAAATTAAATAATAGTAATTAATGCTTTAGTATTTGATTGATAATGATGCTTTTGCGCAAGATGTAAAAATGGCTTTGGCAAGTCTCTTTACGACTTCAATATGTAAAGTTTTTGCCCTTCATTTTTGGTTATAGGACTTATTGTATTCTTCCATTATGCTTTTACAGATCTTTCTTGGTGCCATTGACAACTGTCAAGTTTTTGGGACTAAGTAAGGCCATGTTGGTAATATAAAGAGAAATTCCCATATCACAGGATCACGAGCAATTTCAATCGACTTTAATACTTTTAAACGCTTAAATAGAGTGTATGTGTTTTTGATACGATGCAATGTTGTTCTTTGTATGTATAATTCGGTAATTTCTCAAAATGAAAAATTTAAACGATCGGAATCACAATTTTTTTATTCTCTTTCTTTAAATGCTTTGGCAGACCTTACTTCTATCGACAGTTACTGTATCTAAAAAAAATTGCTAAAAGCCACACGTTTCTTCAGTAAGATACTATAATAGGTACACACATTTTTGTTGTTGCTTGGAAATTCTTTTCCTTTATTTCATTGTAAAATAAAGGTCCTTTAATAAAAATTATTATAAGAGGCTCCAAACTGTATCCAAAGATGATTTGCTGTAAACAAGTTGTAAATAGCTGTGCATGTTGTCTTCACGACTAGAAGAAGAGGGACTCCCAAAAGATGCTCTTGTCGATAGCAGAAATATTACTGGAAGGCCTGACAATTCTCGTTTCCAGTTATTGCTGAAAGCAGCCTTCCCTACCAATGGACGACAATCAAACTCCAACTGTAGCGTCAGATGTTTATTTTTAATAATGTAGCATTTGCATCGGCACAAAGCTTTCATGCATAATCGTATTGAGGTTTATTTATCCACTAGATATTCAGTTGATGTGTCTCAAAGCTTCTGCAGTAGCCAATGTAATGTGCATTTTATAAAGAAGCTGATACCAACTTGGTGTTAAAAAAAATTAATGTCGCATCGTGTCTCAGTGGTTTGGATGGACCTGAATGATTTGTGGGGCAGAATATATCTTCAGTTTCATCTCAGATTAATACTCTCTTTTTCTAACGTATCTGACGTTAAACAAAAACTTTTGTATGCGCAAGATGAACTAGTGCTTAAAAAAATGAATAGTTTGACAAAAGATTACAAATTTTCAAAAAGTGCAGTATTTTTTACTTTATAGCGAAAGAAACAATTTTATGATTTTTTTTTTTTTTTTTACTTAACGACTTTTCTTTAACCACTTTTTCCACTCAATTTTGTTCTTATATAATTTTTTTTCGTAGCTCTTCTGCATTCAACGTTTTAGGTATCTTTCTTTTTTCCTTTTTCTGTACGTTTTTTTAATCAATACGCCCTATAACACCATTCTTTCTTTTTGCCTCTAGGGATATGAAATAATTTTTCTGTCTCTTATTTATTTTCTATTTTGATCATTTCCAAGCATCGAGAGTGAGCAATATAAATAGTTCCTCCAGTTTTGTAAGCTTCTAAAATTGTAGTATTTTTTGTTCTGTGTTTCGTTCTTGAAACTTTTGGATGTTTTGAAAACTTCCATTTCATTATACAACTGTTCCAGTTTATCACAAGCAGTGCTTAGGGTTTTCTCAGTGGTATTCGTGCTTTTTTTTTAGCAAAGATTACAAGTTTCCATAACTACTAAACGAGCAATTTCGCGGAGATTTCATTTTTACACATATATTATAAATAACAGTTGATGTACTTGTTTATGAAAAGTTAATTTGCTACACTAATTGTTGATTAGTTTCACTTGTCAATAAAATATTACTATATTGCGAAGTTTACTTTTTAGTCACATTTTAAACATACATGTTAGCGTCCACGGTCGTGAGGTCCGTGTACCAAAATCACTAGAATTTTCGTCCACACGCATTGCGCACCCTTATTGTGACTCTTACGTGTTGGCGGGTTATTTAAAACTCGTTTTGGTGTATAATTAGTATTATTTAGTTTATTTATGTAATATCATATTATTTTTTTATATAACTGAACGACATTCACCAGCCTCAGGGGCAAAAGTTAGAAATTTATGCGAATGGCCTGAATTTTCTGGCCTTATTTTTTAGGACATTTAAAGAAACCTAAGGGGTATGACCTTAAAAAAGAGGTTGAAAAATAAGGGCCACCTTAATTTACATAAGCTACATTTTTCTGGGAGCTGAAGTAGGGAAGCAGAGCGGGATTGGCCGCATTGCAGATCTAGTTCAATGACAGAGGAATGTTTTTTAGACCTGTCGTAAGACAAAACACCTCATAATAAAATAATAATAATCGTCCAATATTAAATATAGGCTATTCACAGTAGAATAGGCCTAAGTAAATGCTTCTAATACTCTTTTGATTGGATGTTGTGTTTAGATGAGGTTTTAAATTATTACAATCACAAAGTATGAAAATGTTAACTTACTGTGTTATTGTATTATTTTCATTTTAATATTTTCGGTACTGCCAAAATGTCTTTTCCTACGCCCAGTTTCAACATTAAAAATAACTAATAATATGAGTGTATTATTGTGAGTACAACGTTATAGCTTGGAACAATTGTAACGTTGTTCAGGGAAATGTTTTATGAACTTGATAAAATCCCAATAAATATATAAAATCAGTATTGTATAATATTTGTAAATAAATAGAATTATTCTCAAAAATGTCTTAAGAACATTCGGCTTTCTGATTGACAGTTTGTGAGACAAACGTCTTTTGGCGATCGGTTTCTGTAAAATTATAATAAAATGTTAGTTACAAACTTGTTCTGGCTATTCTTAAAATTTCCTATATGATTTGGTTTGCATGTTAAATAACTATACATTATATATATATATATATTTAATTATATATATATATATTTGTGTAGTATATTATAGACCTAAATATATTCTTAAAATATTTTACGAAAGTGTCCAGTCGATTGAGAACTGCCTGACCCTCCTTTCGCAATATTTTTTGAACCATTTTTGTGGGAAAGTGTATTTTCTTTTATAATGTCATAGCACATTAACTATTTTTGTAATTATTAGAGTTATCATAAACTTAAGAAAGAGAAAAAATAAAATCGGTAATTTGTATCCAGCCCAATGTTTAAATTGTTGCACAACGTATTTAGATAATAAGTCGTTTATGTTAAAATTCTATAAACTTGCTGTTGTTTATATATAGTACTTTGATAATAGTTTGATAATATGTAAGAGCGTTCGAGCAGAAACCAACATTTTTAGAGATATTGAACAATATTTGACTGTTCGGCCTGTTACTTAGGGAATATGTTAATCGTCACGTTTAAAATAATTTTACGAGCAAGATAACTACAGTATTTTTTAAAAAAAATTCACACACACTGTATACATAGATATTAAGATGCCGGTGCATATATATATATATATATATATATATATATATATATATATTATATATATATGGTTTTTTTACTATTAGTTATATTTTTATGACTGGGATACTATTGAGAAAATATAGAGTAATGTAGGCCTACTCGCAGAGCGTAGGATTACTTTATTTGGTGGGATGAAATAATGTGATATTTGAAGCTAACATTTATTGTCTAAATTCAAACATCGTTAAGACAGTTTTCAAATATTCGCATTTTTTCATTATTACATTAAAAAGCTAACGTAGTATATTATTGTTGAGGTTTTAAAGATTATTTATATATATATATATATATATATATAATTAAAAAACGTCCTAAGATAAAAACAATGAGAGATTTCTTTAATATTCGGTAGTTTTAAAAATACAAACCAAATTAATCCAAAACTAATGACGTATATTGAGGTTGTTCAAACCAATTTTTGTTTACACTCTTGATTTAAAAACATTGCTTTAAAATAAAATCTTGCTGGCAATTTCATAACCCCTAAATTCATATTTGGTAAAACTGCGTTTTTATTAAAGTTTTAACATATAAAATTATCATTAACTTCAATAAAATATTGTCACACCTACTTTTCAGTGGCTTTGCATTGGTCTATGGTCGTAACTCTCATAAAAGATTAGACTGCCGGAAGACGCAGTGATAAGTTTACGGTGGGTTGTACCGAGGGTGATTTTTTCCCTAAAATAGTTTCCCCTCTCTCCCGACACGCAAATGCAGTACACTCCCTCTATATTCAAAATGTCTATTCCTTAGCACAGTTGTGTAATTATCAAAGCCACATGCGGACTTAATTAATAGTAATAATAATAATTACAATATAATATTTACGTTCTTCATTTCTTAAATGGTAATTCAAATATTATACAAGTTCCCAGGTAATGTTTATTTATACGGCCCTGTGTCTATATAAAGAGTTTTAAAGGGATTTAATTTATTTATTGATAGGACAAGATGTTGTTACATTCAAACAGTTACAAATGGTTTACAACAAACATTTTTTTTAATGAATCGAATCAATGTTTATGGCACAAACAAAATCTTTACTTTTACTTTTGTCAGTAAAGACGATGAGGAGAGTTGACGCTTATTGTGTTCATTTTTTTTTTTTTTTTTTTTTTTTTTTTTTCTATGATTTATTAAATTTTATTTTTTGTTTTTTTTATTTTTTTATTATTTGTAGTTTTTTTTTTTTTTTTTTTTTCGTTTTTTTTCTTTGGAGGGTACTCGCGGGTGGGGTTGGAGGAAATAAGCCTGATTGTTTCTTGTTGAAACATAAATATAGTTTGAAATGTCAAGGAATGAATCGTCCAATCCTGTAAACAATGGAGCGTTTCGACCTGATGAGAACCCCATAATCATAGAAAAAATTTTCCGACTTTGTTTCTTAGAAATAGAATGTGATCGTACCATTGATTAGCGCTTTATAAGTATTAGAGGGGTATTACTCGTTAGGGAGCTGATGATTAGGATTATACATTTTCATGGAAAAACACTCTTAAAGGATTTTTCTCAGAATGTGGAGGGTGGAATGATTTGAACTGTCAATGTTGTTCTCAAAGTGACAGTGATAAATTATTTTTTATTATTATAATTATTATTATTTATATTATTATTATCTATTATTAGCACCGCGTCTTACTACCCGCTTGGGTTATTCGCAACTTACGCTAATGTGTAATGGTAGGGTGATTGTGAGAAGAAATGAAGGACCTACAGTTTAAACGTGGGTAATCTCGAACCTACGTGGGACCTGGCATTCCCACATTCACAAGATGGTCTTGTCAGGGTGAAGGAAGAGTTTGGTATTCGACAGTGATAAAATGTTTTAAATATGAAGTATGTTTGACCAACCATAAAAATCAATAATGTAGCTATGATATATGGATAAGGAATACATCTAATTATAATGTGGATTATTCAATCTAGTAGCAAATGTTGTTAAAGTATGAAATGACTTTGATCAACTTCAATATTACGAGTTTACGTACAAATACAATCGTGTATAAGTGTGCGTGTGCAGCTCAAATTCAAGTATGATACATGCCTGTGATTCATGAAATACGATTATACGTCTTTTAAGTGTGTAAAAATGATTAATTATTGTAATATCATGATATGATCTATGGAACTACGATTCATGAATGTTTGATGGCTCTGGATAAGGTGTCAGTATTAGTACATGTATAGCAAGTGTAAATGATGGTAAAAGTTAGCAAAAGTAGTTATTCAGAGGTGGTGAATATTTTCAAAACGCATGGAAGAGTATAGCTGGAACGAAGCCCTACCTCATGCAGAGTGTATATTACTCAATAGGAGGTTGGTAAACTTGTCTGATCCTGTTCCAAGGCAAGGTAGTGTCTTTCTCCAGTGAAGGAGGTGTGCTAAGAGTATGCATAGTATAATGTGAATACTTCTGGTTTATCTTCAATGTGAGAAGTGTACCGTATTCGAAATTAAGAATGAACTTTGTAAGTGGATACAGAATTTATTGTCGTGAACTCAAGCGTTATGGACTAAAGCGTTAAGGTGTCGGTTAGTACTAGAAGATGGCGTATGTGAGCTCTCTAAAACAGGGAAGCAATGTATATCTTGCGTTTGAAGTATACGAGAAAAACAAAATAAATCCAGTATTGCTTAGAGCTATTAGCTCAAGAATTACACTGAGGGGGTTCATCATTGCAAAGTAAGGATGTTAGTGGCGGATGCCTGATAATCCATCGGTAACTGTCGGGAAAAGAGAGTGGAGGGAGATTGGATGGAAGTTTCTTAGATTGTATCTTCTGTTTCCCTACTCCATGTAATATGGTTAGTATAAATGAGGATTCTATAATTTATTTGTTTTAGGTTCTTACTTTCTATAATGAGGATATCTAATATTTAGTGATTTAAAATTACTATAAGTATCAATTTAGGAGGTTTTTTGAAAGGTTTTTTTTTTTACTTAAAGCGAAATTTATTAATTTTTATAAATTTGAAGTCTAGTCCATTTTCTTCCAAGATGACAGGGAAATATCGATTATAGTTTATATGCATGCTAAGAGAATCAATTGAGTCGTTTTGAGAAGGGTTTTACTACTTTAAGTGAATATTGATTAAATTTATTTAATTGACGTTAGTATCTTCTTCCTCCAAAGATGTGCTGGGTAATGTGATTATTGTTTATATTAATCCATTGATAGGGTGTGCAAATCAAAGTTTAAGTATTACATGTTTATTGAATAAGGATTTATCGGAGTTAAAATTTGAATAGTTATCGAAACATCATTTAGAATGTTGTTTCTTGGCCGATTTATAACTCAAAGCTATAGGATGTGTATAAATTTATGAAGATCCAAGGGTGTTCTTTGAGGCCTGACATGTTTATGAAGACTATAAGGTCTTTTGTCTTGAGCAATTGAAAATCCCGGCTATTCTGATTAGCAATCTTAGGTGTTATGATCTCACTGGGTTTAAGTGTAGTTTTACAAATTTATCTTTGAAGCGTTGGTTTATTAAGATTTATAACGTTCAGGTTGGTGCGGACAATATCATCTCCTGGCTTAGGGGGAATCTTCAACTGGGGAGAAGTGATGGATGCAGGAGTCGTCTAGTAAGGGTAAAGATGGACTTTCGCCGTTTATGAGTTTGGTTGTGGTGTTGAACGGCTGGGAGCCTCTAGGTTTGGTTTAACTAATAAAAAGTGGTTGAGTGTACCACAATTAGCTTGGAATGTTAATGGAAAAATTTAACATATTGGACAATTGCGAAAGATGTAAGATTGGGTGCGAGGCTTGGGGAGTGGAGTAATTTGCCAATTCTCAATGTGTTTTGTTGAGTCACTAGATGGGAGAAGTAAAAGAGATGTCCTTTACCTTCTTTTGTAGTGAAATTAGCTTTATGGGTTTAGGGAGCTAGTTTGCAAAAAGTGGTGGGTTCTCATTTTTTTATGGAATTGTACTCTACTGCGTCCTAGTAAATATTTTGAATTTGTTGAGTACAGGCTATCACCAACCAACTGGGAATTTCCCTTTGGGTTTGAAATAAATATTCATAACTAAAACATGAGTGATGAAGAATGACTGAAATTGTTGCATCAAAAACTATTAGGATTATACTTGTCTGTCGATTTTACCTTTTGTGTTACAAAATTCAAGTTTTCTTCGTATACCTCAAGTCAAATGATAAGGATAACTAACTAGATCTTGATATTAACTAAAATGGTTTCCTCACATTACTATTTTTATAAAATAAAAGAGATAAGGTATACGTTTGCGAGCTAATGAGACGAGTCCGTAAAGGTTAGTGAGAGGGTTAACACCTGGGGGAAATTTAGTTGAAGCGAGAAGGAGCGGCAGGGATGTTAAGTTGTCTGACAGCTGTGAGACGAAGTGTCATTAAGTAGGAAGGATGAGTGACAGGACGTTTGACTCTTTGGCGACCATCCCGTCCGCTCGGGTATCGCACTGCTACTAACAATGCCTACCTTCGTAATAGTGGCCCATTAAAAATAATCAGATTAGATAATTTACTAAGCGCTTCTTTCTTTGGGATCATTTGGTTATGGTATCACATTTCCTATATGGAAAATTACTTTTAGGAGTGTAAAATTTTAGAAAAACACTTCTAAAAGTTTTTAATTAAGGATTTGGATATGTTAAATTAAGGCTTCGTTGTATTGTTCTAAAAAAATATATATATTTAATTAATTTATAAAGATTACAAGTTGGTAGATTTAATAAGTGATGGTTTACAAGACAAAATATTTTATTACAATATACTTCTAGTAAAAAAAATGTCAGATATGAACATTAAACATAAATTCAATAATTCATCATCAACTTTATATACATAGTTGATTGAAAAGTCTAAAAATATATTAATACACGTTAAGAAATGTTGTTACAAACTTTCGATAAACTATATCGTCTGGACAAAAATAATTATCAAGTTTCAATATATAATGAATTAAAAGTATAAAATTTGAATTTAGAGGTTGAAAATAGCAAATGAGTTAATAGTGCACTCATTAAAGTATTATGATGATGAATCTATTGATTTTATGTATAAGTTCATATTCTGATTTTTATTTCTAGAAGTAAATCGTAATCTATATTGTCTTTGGTAACATCACTTTATATGTAAAACTTTATTATATCAATTTTTTATATATATTTTGAGAGCAGTACTATCTAAGTCTAAAACTTTTAATTTAGGAGTGTTTGGTTAGAAAAACAAAAATAATTATATAGGGCGTTGTGGGTGTTCGTAGGCATTGAGAGAAGAGGGTCAATATGCAACGAATTACGGTTTTGCACATAAGAACTTCTTGTAGCCCTGGTATCACTTATATCGATTTAGTTGGAGATCTTCTATGCAAGCGGACTCTAATGGAAGAGCTGCTGGAACATAAGCTCTTATTCTGTCCTGGTATGCCTATTTCCTATATACTCATATCATTTATACTATTCGGACCCCATATCCCCTTTCCTAGCAATCCAGATGCGGGTTTGATCAGAATCGATTAATAATCACAGTGCCCTATGGCAATGAGCCACTTGCATGCAGTAAAAAAAATAGTATTATGGCCGTATTTGTGAAACTCAAATATTATACATCCTTTTATTAGATTAAGTAATACTAAAATGTGTTTATTTACGTACGCGTAGTGTACTCGATGAGTAAAACCGCCATGTGCTTAGGACACAAAAGGGGATTAAAGGTGACGGCAGGGAAATAAAGCGTACACCAAACAGAAAAGTACCTTCCCTGGGCGAATCGAACATTAGCATTTTAAGGACGTTTGCTTGATAACAATTCGATTTTCAAATTTGACCAAGATTGGTATTCATAAGAAAATATGTGAAATGACTGCGTGTGTTTGGACCAAAAGTATCTAAAAGTAGAGTTCTAAAAAATAAACAAAAATAGCTCCTCGACCATAGTAACAAACTGTATGCATGCGTTTATAAGAAAAATATGTTAAATTATAGCGGTTTTTTTATTTTCAAAATCTGGGATAATGTTATTTCAATGTTCAATTTAAAAACATTATACCGTGTGTCTTGTCACATTTAATAATCATTACAAGATAATCGTTTTAGCAAAATTAAATTAAATAGTGAAATCACTATGCTGTGGCATACATTAAAATATTGAATTTGTTGTAAGCTTCAATCTAGTTTACTTTTATTAGATGTGTATTTAATGATTAGGTATAAGTTGGTGACTGGCGGTCTAGGGGTAAGGTGTCGGACTTCTGTGCTGGGGTCCGGGGTTCATCCTCGGTCCAGGGCAATAGATTTATCTGATTGCCAAACCCACTTCCTTCACCTCGTGATCTTACGTTTAAACTGTAGGCCTCCATTTATCTCACAACCACCTACAATTACACCATTTTAGCGTAATTGCGTATAACCGAACGGGTATAGGCTAAGACTGGGGTAATAATAAGATTAGGTGTCATAGGTTGTGCTAGTTTGTATGTAATTGCTTGCTT
The DNA here is from genome assembly GCA_039000515.1 of Timema cristinae. Classification (NCBI taxonomy): domain Eukaryota; kingdom Metazoa; phylum Arthropoda; class Insecta; order Phasmatodea; family Timematidae; genus Timema; species Timema cristinae. The sequence continues at coordinate 16,083 of JBCFYV010004027.1, read as the reverse complement.
ATTTATTGTATGTTTAGAAGTGAAATATATATATGTGTATCACAGTATATAATAGGCCTATTAGCAACTAATAACCACACATGACCAAAACAAGCAGTTCGTAATTCCAACTTATTCCTTCTTGCCCGCGGTAGTTATTGGCTAGCGTGTTTCATGTGGTTGGTTATCTTCACAGTGAACAGACAAGCACGCATATGGAAAACACACGTACAAACATAGGCAAGACGGACAACTATGTTGGACGCATGCGTGCGCCCACACTAATTACTTGGGAATTTCTCAAGATCCTCGCTTAAAATACGGAATTAAAGATGACTGTTTTTTTTGCAAATTAGTTGTTTTTCTTTGCACGTGTCTTTATATACTCGTTCGGGTTTTACGCTATGGTAGAACCTATAGTTACGCCAAATGGTTTTAGGGATTAGGAAGTTGTATTTAGAGGGAGGTTGTTCCGCATTTGCGTGGAAACAATTTGATGTAACTAATCTTCAGTACACACTTACAATTTTCGAACCTCGATATCCCGTCATCGTCTAGTCGTCTAGTCTACTGCTAGTAGTAGAACGTTTTGACCTTTCGGCCAACGAGTAAAAACACACATTTAGTTTATTGAGCTCACAAATTACCAAAGCGCTCTCGCCCGTATAAAAATATTTTCCAGACAGTGTTGCCAATTAAAGAATCATCAGGTGTATGCTATTAGTTCTTAATAGGACCTTTTCTTTTAATGTTTGGAAATTTTTAATAGTTAATCAATGGGTAAAGATATAATTTATATAAAGGGTTATCACGAATTGAATGTGTACGGCCAGTGCGTATTTTATACAAAAACAATATTTTGATAGGGTCACAATAATGATCCTTTGTTTTTTTTTACAATTTAAGTTTTTGGGGGGGGGGGGAATTTTGTTTTAAACATAAAAGCTAAATAATAAGAATAAAAAGTTTCGAAAAACTTAGATACTTCAAAGTATTAAATAAAAATGCATATTTCATTACTTCCCTAGGCCATAATATTATAAAATACCGTGAAAAAGTACGGCACTAAAATGTATTTTAAGTTTGTTGTTTAACAATGGAAATCTTTTATTTATGTGCAAGATGGTATCAGAATACCAAAAGGAATAACTTAAAGAGAGCCGAATATTAATTTCGTAACAGATAGAGTTTAAACTATAAAAACAGATGATATTTTTTATAAAATATGTTGGATTAGAGAAGTCAAAAGCAAAAAGTTTATATTTTATGAAAAAAATGGCAAAGTGTTGATAACGTCTACGGATTCACCTAACGAACTTCGCCTTCAAGCCCCTCTAAGATGGTAATCGAATGTTCTTTCATTTTACACTGTTTGATTTTTTTGATTAATAAAAAACCCTATAAGGTTACAAATATTTAAAAAACACAAAGGAAAAAATAATATGAAAACATGATTGTTTTGTTATAAAAAATAGCAAAAATGAACCAAAAACAACCAATTTTAAAACAAAATCAAGACTCTTTGTCTTTTATCGAATGACTGGTTAATTTTTTTTCAAAGGAACATCATAAAAGAAAGATAATGTTTAGTTTATCTTATTCCGAATCAAGCAGCATATATTTTTGAAAGAGGAAAAGAAGAAGCTGGTTTATAACACGTTGACGCAACATCGCCTTACGGCAGTGTAAAACATCTTCCTAGTTTATGTAAGCGCCGTGTGCACAAAAGCACGTCAGATTTGTTTGCTGAGCAATAAACACGATCCGCGCCAAAAAAACACGTCAGTTTTTTTTTTGGCACACCGCGTCTTAGTTAGCCATTTGGTTATATGCACACATTTAATTACACTAATTGGACGTAGGATTAAATAAGGAAAATAATTGGAGATGTATACATATGTGTTTAGTCTTTTAACATGTTTTGATGTTTACAATTATCATTAGCAAAGGAAATTTATTCATTTCCTCTAAATTTACTTAATGTTTTCTTACTATGAAAATTAAATTTAAACTCTTATTTTAATATTTAAAGATATTATTGTAAACAGGACAGTAACATCAGAATATAAAACAAATCCTTTGTAATTAATTACTCGGTTTTATTTTAACTTAAATTACTTTCTCCCTTATTTTTTTTTAAATTCTGTACCAATGCACTAATTTCCTTGTATGATTTTAGTAAATATATTGGCTCATGTAAACATCGCCTTACTAGCCTAAGTTGAATTAAAATTTGTGCGGAAGAAAAGTGGTGAGACCCACGAGAGGAAAAAACAATACCCAGCGCACTTTATTTGATTCAGTAAGTTAGGATTGTCCACTGGAATATTCAACGATGTCGTTTTACATCCACTTCTTTAGGTTTAGGCTAAATGTTGGCTAGATTTATCTAGTTGCCTTCTCGTATTAATCCTTTTAAGTAAATATGATTTTTGCCATCACGTCTTACTACCTGTTCGGCCTATTCACGTGTTTACAATTTTGAAGAGCGGCGAGGTAGGAAGAATCAGTAGGAAATGTACCCCCAAGAGAGGGCGGGAACCCACCCAACCGAACATCGAGCCCCAGTTCTATCCCATCATCCGCAGTGTCTATTGCGAGGGACGCTTTAAAAATAAAGATTTTTTATTTTAATGAATTAAAATACACCACGTTTGAGAATGTATAGGTTATAAACACGAAGATAAAACGGCCCAAAACATACCTACATAAAAGATTGGGCCCAAAAAGAATTTTCCCTTTTTTTCCCTCACTGCTTTAGGCCTTACAGCAGCACTAATGTGGTTGAGGAAGACGTCAATGGCCTTGTGCTTGGTGTTGTGGTTGGCGTGCGTGCTGCTCGTGATCTTACGGCGTGCGAGTGCGTGCGCGCGTGTGGGGTGTGTTGTGTAGCGTATGCGTAAAAATTAAACTTTAGAATTAGTAAGCTATTTCAGCAAATAGTTTACAGTGCACAATTTTTATTTTACTATTTAGGAATTACCGCCTTCAGTGAACCAATGGTATCGGAACATCAATATTGCTCGTCATTCAGCAGTTTAGTCATACTGAAAGTGTTAGCATGATAGACCTTGCGGATTCCGAAAAGCTCGTTTGATGATGCCTCTGGTGGTACGCCCTCAGTATAAAATAAATTTTAATGTATAAACGTTTGTCATTTGGGATATCTTATATCTCGATTACAATATAGTTCAATTTAATAGTTTGTAATTATTATTGAAATATAATAAATATACTATTTCTAAGCTAGCTGTACATTCAGGTGCTTTTCAGTTGTGAACGTTAAAACTCTTTTATATTGCTGCACGCCAAGAATTACACGCACGTCTTCTCTCTGGGCTTATTCAGTGTGAAAGAGTGGAGGGGAAATAGGGGAACACTTTGTAGGGAAAATGGAAATAGAGGGTCGACTCTAGGAACTTCCCACGCCCACTCCATTTACATTACTTGGTCAAAAGAAAGCTTACGCCTTCAGATGAAAACACACACACACACCATCCATACACACGACACAGGTAGTCAAGACGACATTTTCGCAAAGAGGTTTACAAACATCAATTTGACTCCAAATTTCAAAGATAACATTATGTGAACAAGATCAACTTTGAACTACTTCTAACAGAGTTAGCTAACTTAACAAGAGCTAATTTATGTAACTATAATTCTATGTCAAGGAAGCCAAAAATACCCGTTTATAAGTTTATATTATAGCTTATTGATAAAACTTAGTTATTTAATTTACACTTTTATGATTTATCTAATACATATTCGTATCTCAATAATTACTTTGATAAAATAATGTGGCTTATAGTTGAATAGGTAGTCAGACGCGATAGTAAACAAAGTCGGCATATACTTTTGGGTCCAAGGGTAGGTGTCAGGACTTCTGTTGTCAAGGGTTGGGGTTCTATCTCGGTCTGGCAACAGATTTATCTGATTGATAACCCTCTCCTTCACCTCTGACAAGAGACGTTTAATCATGATCGTGTGATGTGTGGAATGCAGGCCTCTAACGTGGTTCGGATTCCACGTTTAAACTGCGGTCCTCCATTTAATCTAACAATCACCCTACATTCAACTATTACCGTAAAGTAGGTATAAACCGCACGAAAAGGGTAGTAAGGACGGGGGCTAATAATAATATTAATTTAATATGCTTAGTTATTATTTAAATAGTTTGTGAGTGGTAGCCTATTTAAATATTAGCAGCTAACTAACCCATGTGACCTTAAATATTAATATTATAAAAAAAACAGTACCCGTTTATTTTTACTTATATATTTAAGGTCTGGAAATTTATATCCACTCTACACGTTTTGCTTGAAACTGTTCTTACCTGTCTATTAATAACGGATTATACTCCGATATGTATTTCAGAGTAGTTACAGGAAAAAGCGAGTTCTGGAATTTTAAGTAATAATTTAATCTTTGCTTCAATCGTCAGAGTCTTTAAAAGTTTTTTTTAGATCTTTGTTTATTTCTTTTGACATTATATGAAAAAAAACTACCCTACTATAGTTAACTGTAAAACTAAATTTAACTACTATTATCGAAAAGGGCGTATGAAGCCAGCGGTTTTTAAACACTTTTTTAAAAATCTTTATTTCTTAGAGTTAGCCATTTTTGACACGAGACAGCTCTAGGATAACTTTTTCATAATTTACTAATTTTTTAACCGCCTTTTGCTATCCCATCCGGGCTAATCCGGATGCATTTGAAGTAATGGGATAAAGTATGATGTTAGAATTTTCGTGTAATGTGCCCGAATATGAGGCCAAAGAGAGATCGGAAACTATTTAACGAAACTTATCACAATCAACGGTTGCGGATCTAAAACCCCAACCTTATACCGTCACCTGAAGGTCAGATTTGACAGGGTTATTACACTTATTAATTAGTGTTTAATGAACGAAAAACTGAAGTTGTGCTATTCACTGACGCGACATGAAAAGGAAAAGAGACACAGATAGTCCATTCAATTATTACTTCGTTTTTTAATAGTTGCCCGTGTTTTGACGTACCGACGTTTCATTAATGAGATACAGATCTATATAATACTAACATCTGTGATGAGATAAATACCACAAAACACTCGACCCAAACATGTTTGCTATCTAGACTCGAGGATTTATCATGTGATTATGGAGAATATTTTGTCGCTTTAATTTAGTTTTTTCCCTCTTTGTCGGTGCTCGTGCGAGAATCGCTGATAGCCTTGATAAAAGGCTTTGGTGAACGGAGGAAGGAGAGATGGTCACATAAGACGTGAAAAAGGGTGATAAAAAACCTTATTAAATTTATAAATAACAATCCTCGAAACAAATTAAAAGCTATTAAAATAATCCCAATCGTTCTGCGTAAAAACTTTTTTTATTGAAAATTAAATAATATTCAAATAATTGAAAAAAAAAATGACATAATCTTTCTTAATTTATGTGTTTAATTCACAGTACTATTAAATATCAAAATTAAATCATATTCACGAGGGGAAATTTTAAATAAATAATGTGTAATTACAATATTTATTTTCGCTCTGACGTTAGTAAAATATCTTTATAAAAGTAATTAAAGGTGGTCCGATTATTTTCGACAGTTATTGCCAAGTTCTAGTCTGACCAATCGTCATCTTTATTTTACTAATGATAGCGAAGATGACCTTAAAAAATTTAAAATTTCAAAAATTTTCAAAAGGAAAGCTGTAATTCCTAGAAAAACCTTATTTTGTTGTTAGTAAATTTCCGAGCTACTACTAAACCGATTTTCAATTATATTTTAATTATTGTTTTTAAGTAAAAACTATTCAACTTCAAGGATTTATCTTTATCACACGTTTACACATTTTCATATCTAAGCCGACAATCCATCCATATTTACGTTTTGTCGGTGACTGATATGGAAGCTGCTATTGTTTTGCGTGGAGTAAGAGTAAAGAACTATTTAGTAAAAACCACCCTTAGTAACCTGACTAGGTCTTCCAGTCATCAACAGTCTATTGGCTGAGAGTGTTTTCCTCTATATTGTTACAGACCTTTCCCTCAAACAAAATGGAGGGTAATTTTCTCCAAGTTTACCTCCTCATCCTACCCAATCACAGTAATTAAATTAAGGGTATCTTGGACGGGTTCTAAGACGTGATGCAAAAAAAAAAGCTTATACTTTAGAAAGTTTAGCAAATTACAATGACATCTCATCCTTTTATTGGCTTTACCTTATAACTTTTGCAGTTTTTTCATTCATGTAGCCAATTATTTTGTTTGTTATGATTTTAACACGCTCCCACAAAGCCTCTTGAAAGCAATGAGAGATTATTCTCAACCTACGCTAGAAAGGAGGTCTTTCAGTTGTTCTTGTCTACCTTCCCCTCCCCCTCCTTTCATTAACAAGCCGTAAATACTTTCCGCCCAGCTCTTGAGATGGCTTAGCACGTTGCAACACTGGTCAAAAACCTTCTGGCGCAGCAAAGGACACAAGTACTATTTAAACCCTTGAGTGCGGAGGGAAGGAGGTATTTGAAAGCTTACTGCAAAATTATTTTAAGTGAGAGTTAGACGTTAAATAAAAGGGTGAGAACGGAAAGAAATAATTAACATATATGTACAGATTACGCTGAGCTAAAACCACAATATAGTTACTTACAAAAATAAATTTTGATGTACGGGCTTACAAAATCTTAAAATTATTATTAAGAAGTAACAAATATTGCGGATGGAGTTAAAAAAAAAAAAGATTCAAGAGTAGAAATTTAAAGGTTTTTGATTTATGAGTTTGACTTTTTTCAGTCAGAACTATCATATTCATAAATTATAAAATAGTGGCTATTATACCAACAATAATTATGAAACAAAACATGACTCCAGATTATTAATTTTACTTTTATAAACAAATAAAAATTCACAATCAAATATATATGGCATAATTTAGACTATATTATCTCTAACAACTAAGGAATATATGAACAAAAGAAATGACGAAATAAATATACCAAAGTGGGAAATACTTTTGACCTTTTAAAACTGTTTTTTGATTCGGATCGTGATTTTATTTAAATCTAGGCTTTATTTAATAAGAGGGGGGGAAAAAAATCATTTATTTTCTTGCGTTTTTCTTAAGTAACGTTATATTCTACTTCGAATAAGCGACTTGGTACATTGTTTCACTACGTGAAGTTTTTTTCATTTAAAGCAAAACTTTCGAACTTATAAGGGAGTCATTGGACGGACTACCGTAAATCATACGTCACTCGGAGACGTTATAACAAATTATGAATCACCAAACTACGCATTTTCCCAGTTAGCAACAGGCTCACCCATATCTTTTTATTGTTATATTGTCGGGGCTAGCATGGATTTTGTACGCTATTTATTTTATGTGGTTATGTAAAAGTGCACTTTCTAAACACAAGAGTTTTATACATCAGGAGAACCCAAGGAGTAACAAAAATGGGAAACGTTAACCCCCTTCCCCTCCCTCTTTTTGCTCCAATTACAACTAATAAGATCAAAAACACTTCAATCGTTGAAGTAAAGATACTATTGAGAGCAATTTGTCGAATTTTGGCCGGTCTAAATTTAATGACCAAGCTTACTAGTTGATATTCAAAAGGTTTATTATTCCACTATGGTACTAGCTTATAAGATAGGGTCATAAAGGTAGACTGGATACCTGTCAGGGTAAGACGGATGTACATAGTTTAAATCATTATTATAATAAACATTAATAAAACCAAAAACTTTTATTGGGGTCTAAATGGGTACCATAAATGAAGAAAAAATGTTTAGTCTTCACTTAAGGTCAACTGATGGGCTAGGCATTAGGGTAATAATATGTGTTATTATCCTGGTTCCATTAAATTTGCACGTGTAGTCAGGCAAGCAGTCGGTCGAAATGGTGACTTGAATTGAATTATTCTTTTCCGCATGCAATATAAATATAGCGGTATTGTATTGAAGAATCTACGGAAAGTATGCTATAGTTACGGACAGTAATCTAAGAGTTTTAAAAAAAACTACTGTCAAACCATTTTAAGGTCCTTGTGATTGCAAGTGTTATTTAGAGAACGTAAAAAATAAAAAATAAATAATTATTAATAGACGAAAAAATAAGGTCAATGTTGGTCACAAAAATAATGTTTTTTTTCTCAAATATGAACCTTCTTAATGTATTTTTACTGTTGTACAGTCCCAGACAGTCAGGATCTCAATAAGGTTGTCAACGTTCGAATCTCAAAGCCGGGTCTAGTGTTTTTAGAAGTAATTATTTTGTGTGCTTTTCCATCCATCCACAGAGGAGTGACTGCACTTCTAAACAACTTCCTTCTTAAGCGTCAGTCTATCCTGTATGATTTACATACGGTGGGGAGTCTGCGTTTGAATCTATGTGGGTATACTGTGGTTTCTAGTTTAGCTCCAAGCAAATCGTAGGTGGACTACCTTTAAACTCTAACTTCTCAGTCTTTTACCCAGTTTGCGAATAATAGGAATGGTAGTAGCGATGAGGAGCAAAGAAAGTAAACATGGATTTACGGAAGATGGGCGCAGTTCGTTTATTGCTACGCGATCGTGACTTGTAAATAAGTTAATTATAAAATGTTTAGGTTATATATCAGCTGTTAGATCACATGATTTGATGTTATGATGTTTGAAAAATTAGTTTAGTTAACTGTCAGTTTATGGTCATACACGTTCTTAATCATTGTTTCATCCGCAAAGGTGGTAACGTGGGTCTAAATGTCAGGCTCATTTAATCTGGATTTCCCGTGACGAGGAGGTAGAATGTACGAAGGGCATTTTGTTACTATATGGTTCCACGCTCTTAAATCACGCAATTGCGGGTACATTCCTTAATTCGACCTTTCATCCTTTTCTTCTCCCCAATCTAGCTTATTTTAATATATTTTGTAGTAGGAGTATATCCCGAAGGGGTAGTGAAATTAGGTGAATTTACTATACTATATATATATTATAGATACGTATATATAAAATATTAGTCTACCGTAATATAATATAATCGTTTATTCAGCTATTCATCTGTCAATTATTGCGTTATGTTTTTAATAGGTCTTTTAACTGTGCAGAATTTATTCACAGAAAAATAACTAAAAAAAGTGTGATGTGTAAAGCTTCAAAAAACGTATTTTTTTGTGATGACTCAGTATCACAAGAACTCTAAACGCATCCAATAATTGGAATTCTCCAGTTAATTTAGTTGGAGCGCTTCAAAGAGTGGGGGGGGGGGGGGGGGGGGGGGGGGGGGGAGTTTAGGCGAGAAATGTTAAAACGATAAACCGAGAGGCCGAGAGGGTTTTTTTTTAAAGCGCGGATGGGAAATGGACGTACTACGTTGGAATTCCAAGAAACAATATTAACCGGTCCCATTTTAATTTTGTATTTGAGGCGTGTGAGTCGATTTTTGAATCCAGGAAGAGATAATTATAAGTCAGTTATTTAGTGGCAACAGTAATAATGTATATAGTCTATTATTCATGATTTTAAAGACAAGGGTTATTTAACGATTTCATCTTTTACTTTTTTATGTAGTTTGGGAGTATTCAACGTGCATTTTATGATCTACTGATATCTAGTCCCGAAGTACGAAACTAATTTAGTACTATAAAAAACAACACACCCAGTCATCGACCGTATTGATTGATCTCTGTTAAGAGGAAAGGACCCTGATTACTCGATGACCCCGGAACTTTTAGCTCAAGAGTTAAGGGAGCCGGACGGAAATTTTAATTGAGGGGGTAATGATGAGAAGGCATGCCTATTGAATGTCCACCCGCATTAGCGTAGAGTGGGGAGAAAAAAACAAAAACACAATGGATAAAATCACTGTGGAATGCCCACCTCAGTGTACTTGGCCACAATTCAAAACTTTCACTGTATGTTTGTTTTAAGTAAAAATTGATCTATTTTTAATTTCAGTTTCAGATATTAAAAGAGGGCTTATTTTCTTTCAACAGGTTTGTTTTATTATCCAATCAAACTTGGTTTTAGTTACCAAAGCAAGGAAACAATGAGAAATAATTTTAGCAGGTGTAGTGAAAAATAGGTCATATTGATTTTAAAATTCGCGCATTTTCTCATACAATTATTTGCTCACGTTTATAACGAAAGTCATACACGGTTACGCGTACAATCTTGGTAACAAACAAACATACAACATCTTTTCTTAAATGTTCAGGTAATCGAGAAAGCGGAAATACCCAATTCTTGGAAATAACAAATGAAAAGAGTGGATTTTATGTAGTAGTTAGTGCATCCACCTCGGAGACTTTATACTAACCGTGGTCACCAAACGGCGGACCGCAAGGCATTTTAAAGAGATTGATGATGATAGCGATAAACATAAGAAATGGATGCTATTTCGGTGGTAGTTGTGGGAGGGAACTAACTTGGAAGACCAGTAGTAATAGATAGTAAAATAACTCAAAGGAAAGAGAATCTCGTTTTATATTTAGTATTTTCCAAAAAGGCCTGATACTTGAGTCACTTTTAGAGTTTTGCCGGACACTAAAATATCGAGATTTTTAAAACAGACCACGGTCGTAAATATTTGGGGACCTGCACTAAACCAATACCTCTCGTGATAGCCTCCAATCCCGTTCCCCACTAAACTACCTTCCAGTGTATAGCTCCATCCCTGCTTCCCCACTAAACCTACCTCTCCAGTGGTATATCATCCTTCCCTGCTTCCCACTAAATTCCTCTCCAGTGTATAGCCTCCATCAATGCTTCACCCCACGAACCTACCTCCTCCCAGTGTTATAGCCTCCATCCCTGCTTCCCCACTAAACCTACCTCTCAGTGTATAGCTCCTTCCCTGTTCCCATAAACCTACCTTCAGTGTCTAGCCTCCTCACTGCTTCCCCTAAACATACCTCTCCAGTGTCTAGCTCCATCCTGCTTCCAACTAACTTACCTCTCCAGTGTATAGCCTCCAATCCCTGCTTCCACACTAACTACCTTTCAGTGTCTAGCCTCCATACATGCTAACCCAACTTAACTACTCTCCAGTGTCTAGCCTCCATCCTGCTTCACCACTAAACTACCTCATCCAGTGTATAGCCTCCATCCATGCTTCCACTAAACCTACTCTCAGTGTATAGCTCCAGCCCTGCTTCCCACTAAACCTACTCTCCAGTGTATGCTCCAGCCCTGCTTCCCCAATAAACCTACTCTCCATTGCCTAGCTCCATCCCTGTTCCACTAAAAACCCTACCTCTCCAGTGTCTAGCCTCCAGGCCCTGCTTCCATAAACCTACCTCTCCAGTGTCTAGCCTCCTATCCCGGCTTCCCAATAAACCTACCTCTCCAGTGTCTGCCTCCAAGCCCTGCTTCCCCACTAAACCTTCCTCTCCAGTGTATAAGCCTCCAGCCAATGCTTCCCCACTAAAACCTACCTCTCAGTGTATATCATCTAGCCCTGTTCCCTACTAAACTACTCTCAGTGTCTATCCTCCAGCCCTGCTTCCCACTTTACCAACCCAAACGGCGCCGCCACACTGTTTAAAATTATAGGACGTAACACTTCCGTCTCAGAAACACATTCCAATTTTAAAAATCCATCGAATTGCTGAAAGAGTCGAAATTATTTAGTGAGTTATAATGTGTGCGAAAAAATATTAAAGTGGTAAGGTTTCTTTACATCAAAAATATTAATATATTAGTAATATATAGACATTAACATATGAACTTTGTTCTTTCTTATATTTGTTTTGACTTTCCTGCATCTTTATCGGTTTTAATCAATGTTTGTAACGAGGAACATTTTTAGAGTTCCTTGGTATCGTTATTATCAAAGTTTGACTGTATTAGTAAATGTAAGACAGGTCAGTTCAATTCAAGTTAATGGGCCTCATTTTATATTCCTAGACAAGTGAGCGGGGTTTGGACGCACAAGAAATAAAAGTATCAACTAGGTTTTTGTTTTTTTAACGATTACAGAAAATCCCGTGCTTTCTTCTATGTTATTTTGTTTGGTTGAGGAATAATAGTTTTGAGTTTTCTAATCAACTCCTAGGTAACAATGAACTTTTCAGATTAATTAAAACCAGTCGATTGTTTCATGATAGGCCTATACACTAATAACTAGTTTTCTTTTATTAAGAATTATAATAATTGATATATAGTAACAGTATAGCAATTAATAAATTTGGTGTTAAAGTTGTAAATACCATTATTTGAAAAGTTTACACTTCTGTACTATAAAGCAGGCGGTGGAAAACGTTTTTTCTCAAGCCAAAACAATTTGTAAACGTCTATCTTTAATAGAGAAAAACTAACTAACAATCTCTAAATTTTCTTATTGGTCGTGGCGGCGGGGAAACTTAATTGTGTTGGAGTAAGGTTTAACTACCAAATGAGAAGTATGTTAAGTCCTGTCACCAAGTTTTTACCCTACCGCAGCCTAAAGTGTTCCCAGGGGCCATAGTAGGACAACTTGTTATAGTTGGATTCGTTAAACTATTTTAGTGATCTTCATATTTATTTTAAATTATTACGCCAATATAAGCTATTAGGAGTGGTCTTACCTCCATTTAAAAATAAATCTGTGATGCCTCTTAAGAGTTATTTGAAACGGTTCTCACCTAATTTTATTAAATTTTAATCCAAGGCTTTTATATTTTAGAGGTTATTTGGTTTTTTAACCCGTATCATATCGAAAATATATGAGGAAGAAAGAAGTAAATCTCGAGGGGGGTAAAAATTTACTACCCCCTGAAATTCCCACCCACTTTCTCCTAGTTCTGCCTTAATTGGACTTGGATAATGTATTTTACCTTGCCTTTAAAAATAATAAGACCAGGATAGCTTTTACAGGTATTTAAATTTTTAATTTTTCTTTGGTATGTGTCAGTTGGTGGTGGTAACAAACCCCCATCCCCCTCGAAATGTGGCCTGGCTACGACCTATGAATACTGATTTTAATTTTACGATGAAATATTATATTCACCCTGATTTAAAAATTAATAATGCTACTTTTTGTTAATAAATATCTCGGAAACTGACTTTCCGCCTTTTTCCTTGAAAGTGATTGGTTTTTGGTAAGTTTTTTCTGTGGAGCTTCATTCATAGATGCAATCGTTAGGCGAATTGCCGAAGTCACTTTTCCAATTCGAAGCGAGCTCGAATCGAATATTTCTTGTTAAGTGTTTTATGCTTGAAAATGTTATATTTGTCAGTTAATTACTGTATGCACTAAATTACTTGGAAAATGTTTTATTGCACATTGTTTGTGATATTTTGTTTCAATCGAGAAATCAACGTTATTATAATGACCAATATCCTATTTACTTCAAGTTTGTTCAATATTGATATTAATTGTAATGTACCAAACCAGTTCAAAAAGGTTTTAATTTAACAAAAATGAGTATTTTAGCTGTGATATTTTTAATGGGCCATAAAGTTTCAAAGCAGAATTTTTTTCGAGCGAGTCAAAAAAGCTGATGATTGTTTCAGAGTTTAGCCCCCTAGCGATCACTATTTTAAATGCGGCTTTTGTTTGGTTCTTGTATTTACACCGCAATTTAAATCCCTTGCGGGATATCAGAAATATATTGACATTAATGGGCTAAGGATGAGGAGGGTTTTTAGTTTTAAAGGCAATAAGTTTATCCAGCATTTTTTGGGAAAAAAAACCCCTCACACACCCAATAGGAGGCCAGACCCCAAAAGGCAAACTAGATCAGATGAGCTTAAACCCCTTAAACCCTACGTACCACCAATACAGATGGCAGTGCTTGTTAAAAAATTTCCCGGTTGAAAAGTTGATTTAACATCAATAACAAGGTCTAGCCTATTACAATTTGGTTTATAGGGCAGTTGGACTGAATGCCCAGCTTGTTTGCCGATGATGGGGGGTCGAGGTTTAGTCCGGTAGGGAGTACTGAGAGTTTATTTTAAATTGTTTCCCAATCTCCTTCACGCAAATTAGAGTTAATTTCCTCTAAAGTTTACCTTAATTAACCATCCTTCACAATATAATTTAATGCGTATAGGGGAGGTAGAAAGACAAGATGCAAAAATAAACACTTGTATGAACGACTTAAGTATTTATCCAAAGGACCAGGACGAGGAGAGTGAAGTTCAAAGAAAGAAAGAAAGAGAGATGATCTTGATCAGTGGTTCCAACCTTTTGTGGCCATCTCCTCTTTTTTGGAGGCTGACTAAAAACCATCGCCCCTTTTCATTTTCATTGTATGCCTATTTAATTTGAAATAAAGTGTAAATAATAAAGCAGTTTTATTATTTAAACAATTTTTACTACCGTATATAAAAACAACCAAAGCAGTTTATCGTCATCTTAAATAAATAGGAAAAAATGTACATTTTTTTTCAGATTTATTTTAAGAACAAAGAAGTGAACTAATTAACTAAGATCAATGAGTATATTTAAAAAAACAGGAGTACATGTTTCATTTTTAAATTTGAATCTGGAAAAATTAAGAAAGTTGACAGTTAAAATTTGAAAAAATAAATGAAAGTTTGAAAACTTTGTTATTGTTTTATATTACCTTTTCAATGGTTCTTGTCTGGTGGATTTCAGTTAAAGCTTGAATATCCGGCTTTATGATCGTCAAGTTCAGGCGCAAGTTCCTTTTAGGCAAATGTCCAACTTATTTCTTTGTTTTGTGAAGAGCTGGACTCAGAACTAAACCCCTTTTTTAATAAGTATGTTGACGGGAACGAGATGAGAAGTGGTTCAGTTTCCCCACAGTTGTGGATAAGTGCCATAAGCTCACCCAGACTAACTCGTAACAGCTCTGCTTGAAAATGATTTTGCCTCCAGTTTTATTCGGCCTAGAAAATCTGTCTGCAAAGAGTTATCAAGCTTATCGCAGCTTCAAACAAAAATGGATCTAGATCAATCCGAAATTTGTAATTGGTCAAATCTTCAAATCTTGATTCCCTGTCAGTTTTTAACTGGTCAAGTTGATCAGTAAAAATTAGGATTTGTCTTCTGGGAGTTCAGGAGTCTTGTTATCTGGACTGAGTATTTTAAGGGTGAAACTGAAAACAGCCTTACGGCCATATTTACCCTTGTGAATATCAATTGGCGAGAATGATGAAAAATTCTTTGGGGCCCTTATAAGGTTCATTTGTTTTTAAACCTTTTTTTTATTGACTTCGTTATTTTTCAAAATTATTTAAGGTACGCAAGTTAAAAATTCGTTGCTTAAAATTTCATTAAAAGGATAGATTTCGAAAATCAGTAAGTGTTAATAATTTCCCGGAAAGGCGCAAACTTTTTCTTGGGAAAAAGCCCTAGGTTTTGTAAAGAAGCTTCGAATTTCCCTACATTTCTGGCAAATTTGTTAAACAGACGGTATTGGGGAAATTTTGCTGTGATTTTGTGCACCCGTAATAACCCGTTTGGGTTTAGAGGCACCCCTCAATTTTTCGAAGGAGTGTTGAGATGAAAGCAGGATGTGTGACTTGGCATTTTTATTAAAGGGGGGTAAAAAAAAGCATAACGTGAATGGGAGGGGAAAAGTTGTTGCTCAAGTGCTCCCGGGTTTTTTAGGGGAAACTCTTTTTCCAAAATAATTTTACTCTTTAAAACGTGATCACGTTCGGATCAAAATTTTAGCAAACATTTCTCGGTAATTCTTTTGTTCCTTTATAAATCACATAAGAAAAAAAATTGCTTTGATCAAATTTCAGTTTTTTTCTCTATTTGCAATGAAATTTACTTTTTTTAAAAATTGGTGTTTGGGTTCAACGTCCTGGCCTTTGTCAATTTCCTGGAAAAAGTGTGTTGCTCAAGGAAGATTGATTATTTATTAGCCCCCATGATTTTAAAATTTTTTTTGGGGGTAAAACAAGGTTTCCAAAGTGTGGGTTTCCCCAATTTTGCGATCAATAAGACCCTGGTAAGAAGCAAGAAGACTTGTCAGATCAGTACTCGTTTTTTTTTGTAATTCTAATTTTCCCCCTTTTTAGCTTTGTTTGGGTTTTTTTGAAAATAATAAGTTTTTACATTTTTACCGGTTTTGATAAATGATCTTTCATTCGCGAACGCTTCATGGTTTATTACTGTAAAATTTTTTTTGCACAAAGACAATTGGAAAATGCCATTTGGGTGCGCGATAAAACCCATTTT
>JBCFYV010004026.1:0-20991 GCA_039000515.1 Timema cristinae | reverse complement strand
GGGGGGTTTTTTTTACAATCGAATAAACCCAAAAAAAATTTCGAATGAAAATTACAAATGATTAAATCATTTTGCACTTTATAGCGGGTTGTTCTTTTTATTTCTTTTAAAATTTTTCCCTCAAAATAACATATCGTATACACGAATATTTGAGAGTTTTTTTTTTTAAAACTTTGGGTTTAAATTTATTAAGTAGAAAAAATAAAAATTTTTTATGTTTTTTAATAAAACTTTGCCCAGCCGTAATATTCAGTGTATTATTTTTTTATTCACTAAATAATTTTACGATTGAAAGCTTAAAATTTTTTTTTTGTTTAGGAAATATTAAAGGGTAATTATTTCGACTTTTTTAAAAAACAAAAAGGGAAACGGGTATTTCCCCTTTTTTAATTTTTTAAATCGTACGCAAAAGTATTTATATTAATTGCGAGCTACTTATTTGAGAAATGGTTCATTACCCTGTTTAGTATTTTGTTGGGGGCTGATTGGGTCTTGACACTGTACAAGAAACTAACTGCAGTAATAGAAAATTTTTGATAATGAAAACCCGAAAAGGGGAAATGGTGTTGGGAGACCCAAGCAGGGAAAAGAGAATAGTAAACAAGTAATCATTACAAAAAAATTTGTCTCTATTGACAAAAAGTATAATCAGAGTTAATAGTAACTGTAAACCGGTTTTTATGCAATAAGATAAACAAGGGGCGGTTTTACGCTGACATTTGTCGTTTAATTTTTAACATAAAATTTTTTTTCTCCAAACAATCAAAATAATAATCAGATTTTTACGAAAATTAATAATAAGGTCGGTTTACAAATAAAAATATGCTCTAATAATGCCCGTACTAAAAAAATCTTACATAGGGTTCTGCAAGAAAAAATAAAAACTCATTAATTCGAATTAAAGACGGGAAAAAAAAATACGAAAACTTATACGTGAGTGCGTAAAGGCTTTTTTTTCCAGTAAAAAACTTTAACAAACAATTTCAACGCAATGACAAAAGGTAATAATAGAAAATCAAACTTAATAAAAAACACAATAATCATTTTAAAAGGGACAATTTCGCGACTTCTGTATAATAGGAAACGCGCCAAAAAAACCTAAAAAAATTAAAAACTCGACTTTTCTAGAGCACAAAAGGTGCCTACATATTTAAATTAAGTACGCAAAACCCTTCCCACTAAGTATTTTACAAAAAAAAAATTTATTTAAAAATCCCCAACATTAGGGCTATTTACACCCTAGGGTTTTTAAGAACTTATGGGCGTCAAAGAGTAGTGAAAATCGCTGGCACTCGCTTATACCCCTTTGTAAAGTGGGGGAAAATGGGGATGGATTACTGCGAAAGGGTTGTCATTTACCGCAAATAAGCGCTTGGTTACCTCTGTGCCCGAGTCAAAAATGGAAGAAAAAGATTGCATGGACTCCCCAAACTTCCCTCCATTTGGTTTTTACGGGGGCACACACAAAAAACATCTCTCGCCCCCCAGATTTGTTTTCAATGAGGGGTAACCGCAGCGAACCCCGCCCCACCTGCCCAACCCCAAAAAAAAAAAAATAAAAAAAAATTTTACTGCGCGGACCGTGCGCGCATGACATGCTCAAAGTTAACAGCCGGTCGAGCGGCGCGAGATTTAAATCTGCCTAAACACCCGGAATCTTCCCAACGTGTCCCTTCCCCCTTTTCACTACCTTGCTTCCGCGCTTTGTGAGCACGTGCGCTACCTTGGTTGTAATAATGGCAGGATATAGTCCCCATGCAACTTTTTTCCTTTTTAAAAGGGAACACGGGTGTCTTTTTTAAATTTTAAATTTTATTGTAAAAATTTTCTGTTTTTTTTAACGATGAATTTTAAAAATTACGTTTTGGTCGTTTTTATTTAAAAATTTAACTTTATTTTTTATATAATGGAACTGCGATTTTTTGGGTAGAGGTCAGGGGCAGCGCAGTTTGAATTTAGGGTATTATTATTCTGATTGAGTTCTCATCCGTTTTACGGATTGTTTTGGGGGCATTTATCCCCCATGTTTGTGTGCGAGATGTTTTTATACCGTATCTTTTGAGTTTTGGGTAAAATATATTAAAACGATAAATGTTCTGTCTTTATTGGGGGATTGTTTTTTTCCCATTGATCCAAACTTTTTGGGTTAAACCTGGGGCGGAACCCGTTTTAGTGTATTAGTATTGTTAATTACGGGTTTTAATAATTTTTAATGTGATCATATAATGGATTTGGTTCATTTTTTGAGTTTTTAGAATACTGTGATGAAACCTTTTTGGGGGGATTCTCTTTTTTCATTAGTTATTGGGGAGTCGCCGATGGCGAATGTTTTGTCTAATGTTTATGTTAGTTGCGGTGTTATTTTTCCCTATATTATTCTTTATCATTTTACTTTAGAATTTGTATGGGGTCAATTTAAATGTTTGTTTATGCTGGGGTCCCTACGGCGGCCTCTTTTTCTTGGGGTCGTACCCCATTCTTTTTTTGTATATGAGTTATAATGGCCTCATTTTGCCTACCCTACTCCGGTTGTCCACTCTTTTTCATCAAATTGTTTTTGTTATTATTAAAAATAAAAAAACCCTTTCTTTGACCAACCTACTTTTTTTTGGTAATAAATAAAAAGGGGGGGGGGTTTACCCCTCATTGTGCTGGCACAACGCTGTGAATGTGAAGAGGGGGGGGGGACACTTTTTGCATTTAACCCCCAATGCTTCCAAAGGACGTTGTGCCAGACCACTACGGGGGTTTTTTCCAGAGGAAACATCACTTTCCCGACCGACCCCCAGAAATTGTTTATCTTAGGGGGGGACACAGCTTTGGGCAGGCCGGCCGACTTCTTGTTTTTGTTGCCCGTGGGTGCCGTCAATGGACTAGTAGGACTAGGTAGTCCCCAGCTTTTTTAAAGTTTATTTATTTTGATTTAAAATTTTTAAGGGAATAAAAGCCAAAAAATAAAATCTATCTGAGTCTCATTTGCGTCACAATACTCAACGATATTCAGTATTTGTGCGATCCCCCCACACCCCTTCCCCACCTTACAATGACAACATACTACACAGATGGTTGCACAATCTCAATGTTTTTCCCCGCTGCTTGCGCAAAACCCCTTTTCCCCCCCCCTTTTCCCCCCACTAACTCGGAAGCGCTCGAGTTTTTGGGCTTTACCAGGGAGGGCTAGTTGAAGCCACCTGTCCGTCTCTATAATAAAAATTATGTAACACTTGGTTTTTCTGTCACGGGAAAAAATTAATTGGTTTGTTCTTAAAGGGGTAGTGTTATGTTGTTAAGCTTTTTAAATTGTTCCAAAATGAAAGATCTTGTGGTGTTAAAGTGTTCGATTGTCAATTTAGTTTAAGTGTTTAAAGTGTGAATATGGAAAGGGGAAACCTTTTTTGAAAAAACTGTTCCCTTACAACAAAGTTGGGGGAAGGGACCTGAGACAAGTAGAATTTAGTGAAGGAGTCAGGGGGTGTACAGTGCCGACACCTTCTCAATGCTGTGCTCTCGACCTTTTATTCGCAGTTTTCGTTTGGGGCCCTCATTTTAAAAGAAAAGCAGCAATATAATGAAAGGTGGGCCCAACTCCAGACATTTCTGCTTAAAACAAAAAGAAGTTATAACTCTTTTCAAACAGAATATTATATTTATTAAAAATGGTTAACTGCATGCAAATAAGAAACGGCTGTTTGTTGGCCTTGGGGTTTTTTTAAAACAAAATGGGGGAAATGTGGAAAAATAACGGATTTTGTGATATCGAAATTTTCCAAATCCAAGATGCGCCATAAAAAAGACTCACTCACACCTATCCGAAATAAAAAATTTTAAAAACTTTTGGAAAACCAGAATAGTTTTTTAAACTGGTGAGCAAAAAAGGTTAGTGTTTTAAACATAAGCAGGGGGGTTGATTAAAACCGGGAACTAATAAAACGATTAATTGATGTGTGCTTTTTTTTGGCAAAGAAAGAGCTGCCATTAAGAGGTACGACGAAGGGAAGATTCCAAACCCGGGGAAAATTTACATTGAACTAATGCAGTTACTTTCTAAATACAATAGTAAATTGGATTTTCTCTCCAGGTAGGGGACGTTTAAAGGAACTACAAAAAAAAATTCGAAAAAAATAATTTGGGATGTGTGGTGATGTTTTTTTGGTAAGATTAAGTCGGAAAAAAAAAGATGCATTTTTTTTCTAGCGAAAATTTGGATGAAACTACCCCATTGCAAAGCTTCTCAACTTTAGACGCCCTTCGATATGTGAAAGATGGCCAAATAATAAAGATTTATTGGTTTTTTAGGGGTTTAGCAGTGATCGCAGCAATTTTTTTAAGTGACATGTTTTCGAGTCTTTCCCGATTTTCAATTGGAGCAAAAAACTTGTAACACAAGCGTTATGGAGCCGCTACATTTTCTGGCATTTAATTGGTTTTAAAAATGTTTGTGAAAAAGAGGTCCCCCGGTACTCTTACCCAAAGTTATGCTCCAAACTCAATCTGTTCTTTCACAGTCTTTTGTTTCATATAACAAATGAAAAGATTTTTTTTTAAGCATTGAATGGCATTCCAAATTTTTTTTCAAATTTCTCGAAACGCAAAACGCTCATAATCAATCTGGGTAAAAAACGGTTTTCAACAGTTGTCATAAAAGGTTTAAAATTTTTAAATTTCCCCAAATTTGTGAAAACGGTGAATGAAAATAAAACGCAAAATCATACATTTTTTTTGGGGAAAATTGCTAAAACCCAATAGTTGGGTATGATGCTTTCGTGACGCAAAAGGGGTTTTCGTTATCTTGAGAGATTTGTTTTCGCCTTTCCATGAAAGTTTTCACAACTTTTTTTTCTCTCCCCGACCATCATTCAAATTCTTCAAACCAAAATTTCTAATGAAAACGCACGAAAAAGTAAATAGACGATTTCCACTCAAAGATGCTAAAAACGACTTTGAAGTATTAAAGAAAATTAGAAGATAGACAAGTGGAAGTCCTAAAAGGGGGAGGGAAGATGGCTCATTGAACCCAAAGAAATAAATATGTGCGTCTTTAAAAAAAATTATTGACACCTGGTGGGAAAGGGAGTGAGGTTTAAAGATTTAATGAGTTTGAAATTTTTTGGCGCAAATTCAAAAAAATTTAAAAGTTCAAACTATATTTCCTAAAAGTTTTTTTTGCATTAAGTCAAATTTGGGGTTTTTTTTAAAATTTTGGCAATTTTGTAGTGAATTAGTGTCACTTTACAGAATCAGACTTTTAAGAAAAGACTGTGATAAAAAGAAGTTCCTGGAAGAAACAGATTTTTAAGCAAAAAAAGCGTTCCAAAAAATAAAAATTGTGTTGTTTGATATCAAAAATCCATAAGCACTTCCATTGTTGAGCGCACCTTTTTTTGTTTAAAACGTATTAAACGAGGTAAAAAACACCAGTGTGAGAATAGGTCTCCACACTTTTCTGTTGTCAGGCTTGCTAATAACGTAGAGTAAAAAATATTTAAACGCTGTTATCGACAAATTCTTTTAAAAGAAAGGGACAGAAGGATTGCACTAAAAAAAACCAAAAAGGTAAGTTTAAACATTAATTTTTTTTTTTTGGTTTAGTTATTTATGTTTTTATTTTTTTCCCAGTTTGGTTTTTTTTATTTTTTATTTGGTTTTTGTTTGTTTTTTTCCTGTCAAAATTTTAAATGGGTTTGGGAGGGAATAAATTCCCTTTACCCTATGCTTGTAAAAGTGTGTTTGCTTGTAACATATTGTACATTATAGGGAGATTTTCCTCTTTAACCCCATAAAAGAATGGTGTCGTAAAACCCTAGTCCTCTTTGAAAAAAAGTCACCACACGCCCTGGTATAGCCTTTAATGGGAAAAGTGGGTTTTTGGGTGGTGGGGTTGCGGTTATCTTTGAAAGCCCGGTACATAAAACCAAAAATTATTTGCAAGCAACATCAATAGCTGTAAAAAAATCCCCGGGAAAAAAATAAAATCAAGACACCTACCATTTGGGACACCTAAAACAAACACAAAAAAACGAAGGGGACGGGTATGCTATGGCCCAAAAACTGAACCCCCAGAATCATGAAGAAACAAATGGCATATAAAAAAAAGAGATTTGTTATATAGGAAAGTAATTTTACAACGAGAAATTTTTTTGAAAATGAACTTGAACCTGGACATTAGGCCAGAGGGGGTTAATATTGCAGGGAGGGAAGCAAAGTTAATAACAACGGCAACAATTTTTGCAAGAGGAGAAACCCCAAAGCCTTCAAACACTGTGGGGGAATCGTAAACCCAAAAAAAGGTTAGCACATATATGAAAAATAGGAATAAAAAATGAATCCACGGGAAAAAAAAGTATGAGGAAAAATTTCAAAAGAAATGGTTCCTGTGGCTATTTGTGATACTTTTTCCCCTTATCTGAGAGCCAGCCTGATGGTTGGTGGGGACGAACTAAATTGAAGTAAAAGTGTTCCCCTTCCCCCCCAAACTGAAACAGACAACCCAAATTAAAATGTTTTCTGAGTTTTTTAAGTGAAAAAGTCGGTCTGTGTGTGAAAGATAAAAACAACAATTTTGAAAAAAAACACACCCCTTTTTTTTTTTATAAAATACAAGGACAAAAAAAACATAAAAAAAAGGAATGTTGTATATTAAAAAAATTTTTGTGACTTTGATGTTGAATACGTAAAAGGTGGAACGGGATAAAAAATTTTGGGTAAAGGAAATGCTTAAAAGTTAAAAAGATTTTTTTATATTGAATGCTTTTCCCCCTGAAATAGGGACCCTAAAATGTTCGTGGTATCGATTTAGGAATTTTTTTTGTACATAAAAAAAGCCATAAAAAAGGCCAAAAAGTAAGGTAAAATGAGGTTAGACAACAAAAAAGTGTTTTATTATTTGTTATATTTATTATTGTTAAAAAAACACAATTATGCCTTAAACCCTGATAAATCATAGTAAAATAACTTAAGCCAATGAAAGAAAACAAAAAAACAGGGAAAAATATAATTCTTTGAAAGGGGGCAAAAATTAAAAATGTTTAAAAAAAAAAATTTAAAAGATTAATTATTATTTACAAAAAAAAACCCTTCCAAAGAAGGAATTTAAGTTTTCCCACAAAAAATACGGGAAAACAAGAAATTCTTTGTAAGGAAAAAAATTAAAAATGATTAAAAAAATTAAAGTTTAAATATTATTAAAAAGAAAACCTTTCCCCAACAGAAGGACTTTAAAGCTTTCACCCCCTCCCCCACAATGGTGCCCGGGGTCAAGTGACCATATTTTAATTTTGCGTCATCATTGGCATATTTTTAAAGCCATTTAAATGTTCAAAAATTAAAAATCTAACACTAAAAATACAAAGGACCAAATTTGTGAACAAAATTTTTTTTATTTTTTTTTTCCCATTAGTTTACACCGATCTGTTTTTTGTTCAGGTGGGTCTGGGGGGCAAAATTATCAAACAGGGGCAAGGGGAATCTCTAGTTTTAAAAATGTTTTTTTTATTATATTAAAAAGTAAACACTTTATTTCAATTTGTTTCGCTGGTGTTTGTGGACCAAAGGTGAATATAAAAAAAATGAGCTTTGTGAAGTGGTTCTATGCTGTCTAAAAGTGTGATTCCTACGTAAATTTTCCCCCGCCTCAGAATAAATCCCAATAATTTTTGGAACTTTTCAATGTTTTTTTTTCCCATCTGTCTATGAGTAATGATTGTGACCCCCAATTCTTATTATGTAAACCTCTTTTTAACAAAAGGGAATTAAAAAAAAATAATTTTAAGATGAAATATTTATTTATTAACCTCAAAAAATACACTAAATATTGTACTTTTTAAAAAAAAAACCCTTTTGTGAAAAAAAAAATCTATTTCTGAAAACACCCTTGTTAAAGTATAAAAGATGTTTTAATAATATATTGTAAACATTCAGTTTCCATCATGTTAAGTGTTGAGAAAAATTTTCCCTAAAATTGGAGATTTAAAAGGGAAAAGATAAAGCGTTCCAGCCCCCTTGTTTGATTTACACCCAATTAATCACACTTGTATTGAAATTGAAAGAATCAAATAAAAAAAACGTGCTAAAAAAATTTTCCCAAAAATTACTTTTGGTTTCCATTTTTAAAATTTATCAAACAAAAAAAGGCCCCAAAAATAACTATATTAAGCAATTTGTATTGTAGTTAAAGTAAGGAAAACTGATTTTTTTAAAATCAATACCAAATTTTTAATTTTTTTTTTTTTTTTTTTAAACAAACACGCTTTTGATGGGGAAAAATTTTTACGTGCATCAAGTTGGCCCATACTTTTTCCCAAATCGGTTGAAATTATATAGTTTTAATGCTACGTTTGTGCTTTTTGTGCCCGGCTCAACATTTGTGCTTTTAAAATTATCAAATTTAAAAATTTTAATGTGGGGGGGCCAGTTTGAGTTCAATTGGCCGCCCTTTTTCAAAAAGAGATTTTCTTGTGGATTCTTAGTGCTTTTTTGTGGAATGTGCCCCGAAACACTTTTTGTGCCTTTTAAATTACCCCCGTGGTAACGTTTTAATGACGGGCTATTTGATGTTCGTGGCCAAAACTCGCGGCCGCATGTGGCCCTTCACCAACTTTTTGTAACCCGCAAAAAGGATTAAAAAAATAAAAATAAATTACCTTTTTTTCAAGTTGTTGCAATGTATAAATTTTATAAAAAATAGTAATACTTTGAGCCTAGTCTTTATAAGTAAAAAGTTTATTTACGAATAGAGTCATATTAAGCCTCCCAAATTGTACCAAAATTACATTTTAAAAAAAATTTTCAGCTATTTCCCCCCCGCGTATGTCTTCAAAACCGGGGGAACTTCAACAGGTGGTGGTGAATGTTTCAGACATGAAAAAATTTTTTAATTATATTCAAGTCTCCATTTTCTTTAAAAATGCGACAACTCAAAATCAAGTAAAATCTCTTAAAAGTCATAGGTTAAGGCATTCACTACGCTCACTTTTTAAAAATGTATCCCAAAAGGAGTTTCTCAAAATCGAAATTTTGTGACAAAAAAGGGGCACAAATTTTGGTCGAAAATATAATTTTTCCCTTTCGTCGTGTCAAGTTGGTAAATTTTTTGATCTTTTAAAAAATTTGTAAGTGAAAATTCATTTGTTTTTTAAAAAAATTATAGTTTTCAGTGATACAATGTGAAAAAAATAAAATTAACTGATGAAGTGTTTTTTTTTTTTTTTTTCCCGATATTAGGATATATTATTAAAATGCAAAGCCGTTGGTGTAGTTTTATAAAGATGATATTTTTTTCGAAAGAAATTAAGCAGTCCCCTAAGTGCTTTAAAAACTTGAAAGGGCCCCTGCTAGGGTCTGGTTTAGATGCTGATTAGTTAGTCAAGAAAAGTTGTGTTATTTTTTTTTTTTATTAAAAAACATTTTAATGAAAATTTAATATCATTCCCATTTAAACCTTCTTTCAAATTTTCCAAAACCTGCAAGATGAATGATGTTTTTGTGAAATTTTTTGCTTTTCCCAAATTTCATATCAATTACATTTTACAACGTGTATAAAGTTTTTCCAACATTTTTCTTTTATTTTTTTTCATTTAAAATACCCAAATGGGATCAGTTGGGACTGTATTTCCCTTTTGTTGATAAAAATTTTACTTTTTTCTTCAAGCAAAGCTTGATAATTCATCGGGTAAAAAACCTTTTTGGTATTCTCTTTTTTTTAAAAGAACCCGTAATTTATTGTTTTAATAACTGAGATGTTGTATGTTTTATTATAAATATTGGCAAAAAATTGTTGTATAGTAGATCAATTACCAAAGTAAGAGGATAGCAAATAAAAAATAAAAATAGGCATCCAAAACTGATTCAAAAGAACAATTTTTTAAAATAGTCTCATCAAAAACCCATAAATGGTGGTTAAAGTAAGGTTATAAGACACAATTCTTATAAAAATAAACGATAAAATTTTCATTATAAATCAAAGTAGGACTTTAAAGTCTACAAAAAAAACTGAATAGCAAATTAAACTCGGGAAAAAAATTCACATGGAAAAATTTAATACGCACTTTACAAATGGGAAAAAAAAAAAAACTTACTTTTTGAAAACCTTTAACAACCCCAAAAAATTTTTCCAGTAAGTTAAAAATGAAATAAAATTTACAATTTCTAGAGATGTAATGTACCCCTCCAAATAACCCCTTTTTGGGGTTAGTTTCATTCTTTCACCAGGAATGTGGATTTCCCCCAACCATTCAAGTAAAAAGAGTTCAAAGTTAATGTGAAAGGGTACACTGTTTTTCAGTCCACAACTATAGGGTGTATTACATTATATTCACCCAGTCAGTATAAAAATTTAGCTTAAAAAAAAAAATGTATTATTTAACTTTAAATGCTAAAAATTTACCTAAGAAAAAAACGGGGGAAAAAAGAAATTTGGGTTTCAAACAGGGCCTTGAACAATGTGGTACGTATAAGTATTGTTTATGATGTGAAGGATAAAAAAAAACCCCTCAAATTGGTCCTTGAGTGCACCCAAAGAAATAAAATTTTAACCTAAAAAAAATTTTAGTCCAACTCCGTTTTAAGTGCAACCAGATTAAAGTTTTCCCCTGTTTAAAACCCGGTTATCGCTTTGGGAAAAAAATGGATTCCCAAAAGTGCAAAAAGGGGGGGGTTTTATATAAAAAACCAAATTTCCAAATTAGTTCAAGATAAATTTTAGAAAGTTATTTTTTTAAATTAAAAAAAAAATATCAAACTTTTTAAGATTGTTTTAGCTACTTTAGGCAAAAATTTCCTCCCAAAATCTCAGGTACAATACAATCTTACCGATATGAAATTTTTAGCTTAGTAAAATGTGATCCTGGCTTGTTGATCGCCCCATTTACAAAAAAGTTCAATTTTTGGTTACACAGCCCATTATTGTGCCCCGTTGTATAGTGTTTGCTTCTTGCTTCGTTAAATACGCCAAACTATCTTCCCTTGGTATGCTCCAAAACTGGCTCCACTCACAACAATGATACAGACTTAAAAATCGTTGTAACAAGGGAATTTTAATGCATAAAAGCTGAATTTTGGGCACATTGACAAATGGAGCACTAACGAATGGCACAAGAAAATCTCTATTTCGAAAATGTGGCGGGCCAACTTGAACACAAGGGCCGCCACATTAAAATCGTCCCCCTGAGCGTAATTTAATGGCACAAAAGTGAATTTCGGGACAATTAGCACAAATGGAGCCTAACGAATGCCAAAAGGAAATCTCTATTTCGAAAATGTGGCGGGCCAAATTGAAAAATCAAGCGGCCCGCCACATTAAAATTTTGTTACCACGGGCGTAATTTAAGGCACAAAAGCTGAATTTTTGGGGGGAATTGGAAAAAAGGAGCACTAACGAAAATGCCACAAGAAAATCTCTATTTCGAAATGTGGCGGGCCAATTGAACACAAGCTGGGCCCCCCACTTAAAAAAACGTTACCACGGCGTAATTTAATTGGGAAAAACGAAATTTGGGACATATCAGCAAAAAGGAGCACTAAAAAACTTTTCTAATCAAAAACCCAAAGGGGTGTTTTTAAAAAATGTGGGGGCCCGCTTGAAATAAGTTGGCCCCCCCCCATTTAAAATCCCTTAATTTTGAGTAATTTTTAAACAAAAATTAGCTTTGGGCAATAACACAAAGTGCAAAAAATATATAAATTTCAACCTTTGGAAAAGTGGGGGGCCCCTGTAACAAGTTGGAGGACGAAAAAAGAAATCATATTGTGGGGGGGTTGCGAATTGTTTTAATGAAGGTGAAAAATTTGATAGGGTGTAAAGGAACCTTAAATCTTGGTTTTATTTATCGTGGAGGAATATCAATTCAAATTCAAACAACTTTGTCAACAAGAAGAAAAATGGTATTGTAGGGGCTGTGAATAAACCCTTGGCGGCTTGGACAAAACAGTCTAAGCCGGGAAAAGTTAACCTTGTGCAGTCCTAAAACCGAAAAAATACCCTTGGAAGAAAAATTGAATTTGAATACTCAAGAAAATGTTTCAAATGTAAAAAGAACATTTAAGAAATATTAAAAAAAAATGAAAACACTGGGTTTTATAAGTGATAAAGTAGACTCTTTGTTATTGAAGGAGAGAAAAAATAATGAACAAAAGAATTAAAGAAAAAAGTTAGTATATTAAAAAAGAAATTTTGACTTGCAACAATATTTCCCGAAATAAACAGTTTTGAGATACTGGAATCCAATAATAGGTGGAAAAACAGAAATTTTTAGAAAAGGTGGAAAAAAATTGGGCAGGTTGTTTAAGTTTATCTAAATAAAGGGGAAATTGACATAGCTCACAGGCTATTAAAAAAAAAAGAAAAAAGAACTACCACCAGTATTCCGTTTAAAATTTTCAGACGACACAAAAAACTTTAGCTTATTAACGGATTTAAACAATTTAAAAAAGTGTAACTAGCGTTGACGATAACTCAGTACATACTTAGGACTATCATGCTAAAGAGACCCTATATGTAAATGAAGCCTAACTCATCAAAAAAAAGATTCTTTTGGACAACCAAGAATCTCTTAGGAAGGAAGGTTTCCCAAATTTATATGGTCAGAGAGGGGAAAAAAATACGCAGGTTTAAAGAAATGGAAAAGTCCATCAAAATCAAGCCAACAATGTATAAAGAATTTTTAACATCAACAAAGTAAATGATTAAGTCAAAACATTGAACAATACAAGGCAACAAACCGCCACTCTAAGGGAAAAGGACCCAACGGAAGACAATGTGAACAAAAAAAAAAGTTTTAGTTTCAAAGATTCAAAAGGTTTTTAAAATAGGACAACCGGGAAAAAAAATCACTTTCAAAGTGTTTTTTTTATTTGTCCTTGTGGGCTTAGGTCTACTATTTTTCCCGAACATTCAGTTCATTGTTAAAGTTATTTGTTTTAGCAGGTGGTTAAGTAGGCCTAAAAATGGAGGAAGGTGTCTTACAAAGCTTTTTGTTTTTTGTTTCCCCCATTTGGAAAAAAAAGCTTTCAGAGTGATAAAAATTTATTGTTAAAAATTTACTTTTTTATTCAGTGAGAAGCCCAAACACAGAGGAAGGTGACACAAATTTTTTAATTTTTTAATTGTTTTTTTGGGGGAAAACTAGCTTTTGAGCCAAAATCTCACTGTTGGAGTTATTTTTTATTTAGATGGATAAAAATGGGCCAGATGGGGCCGATTTTGACTTCAAATTGTTTGTTTGTTCTTTTTGTTTTAGAAATACTAGCTCCAAATGTTAAATCATTGTTTAAAAAATTTTTGTTTTTTTAAAATATTTTCAAATTTTTTATACCTAATGAGTTTGCTAAAATAAAATTAGGATTATAATCAAACAGGAGCATATTTAAATAATGTTTTGAAATTAAACTTGAAATATGGTAACCATTAATAATTTCAATTTTTGGGGTATTATATTTAAAAAATCCGTAGCCTTAGAAATAAAACTGATGATCTTTAAACACTTTTAATTTCCCTTAAATTAAAAATGCATTTAAATTTTTTGACTGAAAATGGATAAACGAGTGAGGGGGGGGGGGGGGGTTTTTTTAATATCAAAAGGGTATGTTTCCCATTTGATTGCCGGGACCAAAGCCCGGGGGGGGTGTAGGGGTCTTGATTCCAAAATCTTTAGAAAACACTTTTTTGAAATACCATGAAAAAAGCAGAAGATTTTTTCGTTCTAGGATATTACTTAGGCCCACAAAAACATTTTAAAAATAAAGTCACTTAGGTGATTTAAAGCCGCCAAATTGTGAAAACAATACTTTCTTAAATTTTTTTTTTTGAATTTTAGAAAACTTAAAAATCAACAAAGTTTGATCCTTGGGACTTTAATATAAAATTTTCGACAAAGAACCACTGTTGAAAGAAAAACCAGACATTTCGTATCAATGATTTGATTGTATAAAACCAAAAAACCCCCCCAGGATTACAAAAAAACCCACGTTAAATTTATCTATTCTAACAATTGCTTCAGCCCAGTAAGAAAATTGGGGGTTAAAATTTTTCCATTCGATCAGTGATCAAATGTTTTTGTAAAGTTATAGTCCCTTAAGAACAAAAAACATTGAAAATGCAAAAATTTTAAAAACAATTTTAAAAAAATAGTTTTGAAGAAAAGATGTTTATAGAATTTTCAAGAAAAAAAGTTGGTAAAATAATTTTTAACACTGGAAAATACAAATGTATAATAAAACAGTTTGGGTTGATAAATAACATTAGAAGAATTGTTTATGAAGAATAATTTTGACCATGACCAAAAAATGGAGCCAAAAACAAATATATCTTTTGTAGGAAACAAAGTAACATACTTAAGGAAAAAAAATCAAAAGATGATGTAAAAGGGATTTTTTTAAATGTGTGACAAACAAAGAAAAAACCCGGAAATAATAAAAAATATTTTTTTGTAATAAACCAACAATAGAGACAGTGGGAAAAAAAATAAAACAAATGAGAATTTTAAATTCAGACAACTGAGGGGGCAAATATTTAAAACTTATTTTGTAAATGTTGGAAAAAAAAAATAGCCAAAAATCCTTAGAAAGTGTTACTCGTTAGTGGCGTGGTAGCAATCAAAAGATTATGCTAAAAATTTTGTTTAAATTTGATAAAATTGATGTAATTGAAATTGACAAAAAAATTAAAACTTACCAAATAAATTTGTTGTTGGCTTTGACAAATCCAAATCATGCTAAAAATAATTAGAATTTCTTAGGCCTATAATGGTCAAAAATAATTAATCATTCTTAAAAAAAGGCATTTACCTGACAACATGAAAATTTCTAAAGTAAAACCCAAATTATTAAATCGGTACAAAAAGTATCGTGGTAATTAAGGCCTATATCATTACTACAGCAATGTCAAAAATCATTGAAAAAAATTTTTAAAAATAAAATTATCGCATCTCAATATATTAATTTTATTTAAAGAAGGTCAATATGGTTTTTGAGGGGAATTTAATACAGAAAATGCTGTGTTTATCTAGTAAAATTTTTAAAAAGAAATTTTTTTGATAGTGGTAAAAATTATGGTGACTATTTTTGATATAAAAAAGCCCTTTTATACCATAATCATGAATATTATTAAAAAAAAAAACTGTCTAAAATTTCATAACGGTTGGGAAATTTAAATTGGTTCAAAAATTATCTTTTTGATAGGAAAAAAATTTGTCTTTTCAAAGTAAAAAAAAACATCAGTAGCTGCTGAAAGAATAGTATTGGGGTGCCCCAGGGGCCCGTTTTAGGGCCTTTATTTTTCTTTTTTTATTAAGGGTATATATCAAAATAGTTTCTATGGCAAAATACAAGCTGTTTGCTGGACACTTTTCTGCGTACTTTGGGAACCTTTTAAAAAAATAGAAACCAATTTCAAAAGGGTTGAAAAAAAGACTCAAGGCTTATAATAACTGTTTTTTTTAAAAGTTAAAAAAAAACAAAAGTAATTTTTTTTTACAAAAAACCCCCTATGAACAATAATAACTACATAGTGTATACACCTAAAGGAGAAAAAATGATGTTCATCACAAATAAAATATTTAGGATTGATTCTTGATCAGCACTCACGTTGATAGTAATTTTAAAAACATTTTCCTTTGCTGAGGCCTTTTTGAAGAATCAAAAAACTTCAATAACACTAAAATCTAATTTATAACCTTTATTCCACTCACATTTATCTTGTGAACATAATTTGGGGGAAAAATAAAAAAAAACCCTTGAAGAAGTACAAGTAATACAAAAATGAGCTGTAAGAAAACTTTTAAATTTGTAATTTTGCAATACTGTTCATAAAAATATATAAAAAAAAAAAAATATTATCTCTTTAAAAAACTATTTCCTTTAAATATGGTTAAATTTGTGATAAAGTACTGAATAACAAACTACTTTAAACATAAAATTTGAGACTTTATCTAAAAAAAGGTAACTATGAATTGGGCAAGAAATACTAAAAAAAACAATTATCAGAAAAAAAATACAAATTTGGTATAAATTTTTAAAAAAGAGCATTAAAAGAATTTAACACCTTTCCACCACAATAAGAAGTGTGAATCTTTGAATTTTTTTGTTGGTGCAATTAAAAAAACCCCTTTTTCTTAGAGCAGAATTGTATAAATGCAAAAACAATAATAATTGTTGAGTGCTTTTTAGGTATTTTATATATTTTGGGTTTTTTTTTTTTCTTTTTATATATTCTTTTTTTATCTTTAAACTCCTTTGTTTTAACTTTTTTCTATGGTGAAACATGCGTCATTAAGTAGGTTAATAGGCCTGCTCTTGACGATTTATTTTCTTTTTTTCTTATTTTCATATTCTGCTTTACTCTTTTTTCCATAAATAGTTTTAAATAATAACAAACGTGCTTGGCTCTAATTTTATAAGGTATAAGGCCTAAAATAACTGAAATTAGTATTCTTTTTTTTATTTATTTTTCTTTATAAAAAAATCCTTTTTTAAAAAAAAATTTCACAAATTTAAAAATTTAATTTCCCTTCTGTAAATAATTAGTAGGCTTCACTTTTCCCGTCTCCTTCATTTTGTCTATAAAATGTGTACTTAATAAAAAACACCTAAAACCTGATTTATACAATATTACAGCTTTAAATTTTTTCCCAAAAATGTTTTTTTTTTTGGGAGTAGTACTTTAAGAAAATTTTTTTGGGGGGTTTTTTTTTCCAAATTCCTACATTTTGAAGTTATTGGGTTTTGGTACCCAAATTTTTGGGATTTTTCAAATTGTACCCCGCCCCCAAATTTTTATGAAGGTTGGGTTTAAAAGATTTATTTAAAATTTAAATTTTAATCTAAAATTTTTTTAATTGTTTTTCCCCAAAATTTAAATTTTGGGGAAAATATTTGTCTTATCAATTACTTGCTTTAAAAAATGCAACCTTTTTTAAAACAGGGTGGATTTTGTAGTTTAAACCCCCCTTTTTCCCCGTAAGTGGTTTAATTTTCTAAAATGTAATTTTTTGGGTTTTAAAAAAATGATTGCTGTGCTGCTTGTTACCAATTTGTTTTCCCTTAAAGGGGGGAAACCCCTAAATTTTAAAAAAAAAAACCATTATTAGCCCAAATTAGCGTGGGCCCCTTAGGTTTGGGGTGATTTATTTTCAGACATGAAAAAATTTTAAAAAAAAAAACCCCCAAATACAACCACAAAGAAACCATTATTTTTTAACATTTGTTATCAAAGTAATTACTCTACGACCTCTCTTAGCAACGAAAAAAAAAAAATTTTCCGAAAAAAAACCCCGCACCACGGCGTGCCCCGGGGTGCTTTTCCCCACCCTTGGACTCAATGGTGTATGAGGGGTCTTTAGCCCCTTTTGACAATTAAAATGAATCTGCCTTTGTAAAATGATTGCTAATGCAACATCGATTAAAAAAAAAAAAGGGTCGACGGCGCGTGAAGTAACAATTCAAATAAAGTGATATTTTAATTTTTTTCCCCAATCATGATACCCAACAGTTAAATAAATTTTTACCGTGGAATGGGGGGGAGGTTTACTTGGGGGGTGAGTTTGATCACCCTGAATCTTTTATTTTTGAAATAAATTTCAAACTGACATGCAGAAAAATTTGTTTTTTCCGTGTTGGCATCATTTTTTAAATTTTGCTTTTTAGGGAAAACACCCCTGTTTAAAAAAGGTGGTTTAATTTTGATAAAGTGTAAGCCAGGAAAATTTGGCTGTAATTTATTTTTTTTTTTTGGGGCCCAAATTATGAAAATTTCATTAAGTAAAAATTTTATTATTTAAAATTGTTGTTTAAAATGGCTTCTTTTAAAATTTTTATTTTAAAAAATGGCCTCATAAATTGTTATTTTTTCGGTTATTTCAGCATGATTTACTGTTACATTTGTAATGGGCCAGTTTTCTAGCCATACCCTTAAAATTCATGTGGTAAGATTGATTATGAAAATTACAAAAGTTCTGTGATGGATAAATATCCAACCTATTAAATATAAAAAATATACAGCTACTACAGCATATTCACCCTTGACTTTATAGTATTGATTAAAATGGAAGAAAGTATATATGTATACAGGTTCAGAGTATATGGCAATTCTCGGAAGTTTAAATTGACGCAGCTCTAAAAGATGTGATAAATAAAGATATGTCACTCAGGAAATCAGCTGTAAAGCACAATTTAGCTTATGGTACTTTATATAACAGATACATGGAACTTATAGTAAAAAAAACAGGTGTAAAACAGTATTTACCTCTGCCGAAGAACAGCAGTACTGGAAGCTGTTATTAAGGTGTGCTTCTTGGGGATTTCCGTTAAATGCCAATGATCTGAGAATGTTTGTAAAAAGTTATCTTGATGAAACAAAGCAAAAACTGTAGTAGGTTCAGAGATAATCACCCTGCTAAAGACTGGGTTCATGCTTTATTACGACGACACAAAGATTTGGCAGGCCTGCGTTTACCTCTAATATTGCTGTGTCCCGAGCTAGTGTCTCACCTGAAAGGTTGACCCAGTACTTTGACAATTTGGAAGATACCCTTGCTGGTGTGCCTCCACTTAACGTATTCAACAATGATGAAACAAATGCCAGTGATGATCCTGGAAAATCACTGGTTATCAACAGACGTCATACCATGCACATTCTGCAATCACTCCAAATCTGCGACAAGTATAATGATGTGTTGCTCGGCGGCTGGTGATCTGCCCCCTCACTATGTCATGTATAGAAGTGAGCGTCTTCAGAAGTTTTGGTTGGAAAATGGTCCAAGCCATGCTGTGCTGCTGGAACTTGTTACATTCGTACTTCACATGGATGGATTGACATGGCAACATTTACAGATTGGTTCAAATCATCTTTTTTACCACATTCCAGGGTTAGGACGGTGTTAAACTTCTTCTTAGGGACAATTTAACATCCTACTTTGGTCCAGAAGTTCTCAAACTCTGTCGTATACATAACATAAGGTTTATTTGCAACAAATCTTTGTCAACCTCTGGATGTGGCCCCCTTCAGGCCCATGAAAATGGCCTGGAGGAAGATCTTAGAAAGATTTAAGGCTACCCATAGGAACACTGGGCTACCTAAGAAAGAATTTTCACATTTGTTGGCCCAAGCCTTGAAAAAAAATGAAGTTCTTCCAAAAACAATAGGGCAGGAGAAAAGCAGAGTTAAATGCAACCTTATTGCTGGTTTGTAGCCTGTGGTGTGGTACCATTTAACCCTCAGCGTGTCCTCCAAAATACAATGTAACTGTAAGTAAGAAAAGAAGTTACACATTGGAATGAGATTGAAGACGAGGACTTGGTGAGCTTAAGTGAAGAAGAAGTAACATTGATGAATCTGAAGACGAGGACTTGGCTGTAGCTGTAAGTGAAGAAGAAGATATGCAGTTTTTTGAGAAGCCAAATATAAATAATGTTAAGCAAGGATCATTTGTGTGAATTGTACAAGAAGTTTTAGATGAAGAGGAAGTCAAGGTAACGGGGAGGAGACAAGCTGGGGATTCCCGGAAAGTGTTCCGAGTTGAAGGTGATATATTTCAGTAGTTGGTAGGAAATACATTTTATTACTTCTACCGGTCCTTCTATTGAAGGATGTTATCAACTCAAATATACCTTTCCAACTAATATTGATGTCAAAGAACGTTAAAGAGGAAGAGCAAACTTTATACAGATACAATTGTTTGTTATCAGTGTAGTAAAAAAAATTATGAGTGGGTTATTATTATAATCAATCTCACCCCACCTAGCATTTTATGTATTATCTCTGGAATGGCTGGGCTAAAACCCATGAGGTTGAGAATGATCACTTCTGGTTATTAGTACAACTAGTTTCATGGTATAAAAGAGATATGACCCATCTACCCCAAAACAAGTGTAGGATTGATCACCCATATTCCTAATTTCCCTTACCTTTCTATTTTATATGGAAGTTTTTAATTGAAGCATCAGTGACCCAAACTCTGAAAAAGTGATCAATCTCACCCCTTTTCACGGTATGTCATCAACAGCAGCATTAGATGATAAACTTTTTAAATGAGAAGGAAACTGTTTTTAACTTCCAGGACAATCTTGACAAATATTCAATACTTTTTTTATCACCTTGTATAGAAAATTACCCCCTCGGTGGGTAGTTGGCTAACACGCTTGTCGTGTTGAGCTCACCGCCGAGGACGGGGAGATCGGGGGTTCAACTCTCGGTCTGGTGAACTGTGGGTGGTTTTTCCTAAATGGTTTTTCCCACTCTCCCTCCACACAAATGTGGGTTCACTTCCTCTAATTCAACCTTCCCAATTCCCAATCCATTAGCATAATTAGTTTAAAAGCGTATAACCAAACGGGTAGTAAGGAAAAAAAAATATTTGAAAATTAAACTCTACTTTTCTACTGGACCATTATTCTATTTATTTTTACCCAAAAAAATGTTTTACTACCTTAAACAATATCCCAAACTAAATTTATCATTTTATCAAGACACAATAATCATCTACTATTACCACATTATCCCATTTTAGTAGCAAAACCCAACTCAGAATTTCAAATGTACTGTTATTTTTTCTGGTAAAATTTTGAAAATTTTCTAATAAAATGACATGAGTAATTTGTCACATCAAAACTAACCATCTGAAAATTTAAAACAAGTAATTTTTTTATTAACTGCTATTATCATAATTACCTTAACTTAACCTTCCATGTGCAAAGGAATTAAAATTTTTAATTTTATATTTATAGAATAAAATCTATAAAACCTCTCCAAAATAATGTATTTATGTTATTACAGGCTGGAAATCATTGGAACCATGGAAGGTTCTTTGTGTATGAAGGGGACAACATAAATTTAGTTGACATAACAAATATTGAAATGTACAGGGACCAAAAGTACCATAAGTTATATCACAATAGTTTTGTTAGTAAATATTTACATTCCTGTAGATGATATTGGTGAATTTTTGTTAATTGTTTAAACTAGCCCAGATACAAACTTTTGATACGTTTTAAAA
This sequence comes from Timema cristinae, assembly GCA_039000515.1. Lineage (NCBI taxonomy): Eukaryota > Metazoa > Arthropoda > Insecta > Phasmatodea > Timematidae > Timema > Timema cristinae. Next base: position 10 of record JBCFYV010004026.1, on the reverse strand, counting down.
AATAATGATT